>VXBJ01001160.1:4640-29695 GCA_013400055.1 Nycticryphes semicollaris | reverse complement strand
GGGCTCCGGCTCGCTCGCCGCTCTCCCTCCCGGCGGGACGGGGCGGAGCTGGGCAAGGAGAGACGAGGGGGGCGGTGTCGGAGGAGGCCGCCGCGGCCCGGCCCGGATCCCTCCTCCTCCTCCTCCTCGTCCTCCCTCCTCAGTCGCTGCTGGCCGCCATCTTCCCTGCCTCCCCCCACCTCCTCCCCGACCCCGGTACACACACNTCCCAATCTTTCCTCAGCGAGGCCTCGAGGAAGCGCTAAAGGCCTTCATCTTTCTTCATGTTCTCTCTCTAGGCAAAAAAAGGGCTGAAATGTGCCTTGGATCAGCTGGGAACTGAGCTGTAAGTGGTGTGGGGTGACAGACGGTCCAACACAGACCCACCATTTGATCTTCTCACTGTCACTTTTGGCTATTTCCATGCAAAGCTGCTGCACGTGGACCAGTCATAATTGCCCCATCAACTGTCCTCTCATATTGAGGCTATATCTAGTTCTATTATTCATCCTCTCTGTGAAACTGAAATCCCCAAACATCTTGTGTCACAAGGCAAAGCAACTCAATGGGTTGAATAGTTAAAATAAACCAGAGTTTGGGTGGCTCATTTTCCTCCATGGAGGCTCTTTATTCCTCAGGGGCTTGAGAGTCCCTGTGTTACAACAAAACAAATTGGTCTTAAAAGTCCTGGTCAAACACACAACATTGCAAATCTGCCTGATGTGGTCACCCCCATCATCCTCAGATCTGAGGTTTTGTCTTACTTAGAAACTTGTACCTTTCCTTGGGTCCACACAGCTACCTCTGAGGTTCTCTGCTTCCCAGAAAAAAACCCATCCAAGCTGTATTTCATAACTGCCTCCTTATCTTTGGAGCACCTGTGAAGGGGATGGGCAGGATAAGCCTGAGTTAACCCTTTGGCAGGTAATGAGCGAGGGGATACCAATCACAAGCTTGTGTTTTCTTTCATTTTGAGATCAATAAGGCTTTTCCTGAGCTGTTTTATATGCACTCCAATCGAGTTAACTGTAGGTATGCCTGTGCATAAAATGCTGGATGTTTTGTGCATCTTCAATCAGACAAGTAGTTAGTAAACTTTTTTTTTTTTTTTAAAAGAATTTGCGTGCAAACAAGAGCTTCCAAACAAGCGGGGAAGCAGTGGAGAAACAAGCCAGAGGAGAGCAACGACCTGAGATCATGCACCCACAATAAATCCACTGCTGCAAAACTCACACCATTCTCGAGGTAACGAAGGAATGCTTCTGATTCTCCTTTAATTGCATTCTTGGTAGGGGCTGAGGCAACATTAACAGCCGCTGCATGCTGCTGCATGACCCTTGGTTGCAACACATCTAGGTGGAAGTGCTAATAGATTCCTTCTGGTCCTGTTCACTTCATGACAGGAGCGAGGGAAGGAAGCTGTGGAAAAGTCCTGGAGTCTTCCCGCACTGCCAGCTCTCCACTGCCTCTGCAGGCTATGCCCACTTTGCTTTTATTCAGGCAGAAAATGCTCAGGCTTCACGACTAATACAGAGCTTGCTGTTAGAATATTTCCCCTCCGCGAATTCCTCACGAGAAAGTAATATAAGAGCTAATCTCGGGCGGTAGGGACACTGTAAGTTTTCAGTGATATTAACACTGGGAAGTATAAAACCATTTTTATTACTTTAATCTGCAAGTTAATTTTTAAATGGAATGCACGTATAAACAATGCCGGGTTTAAGTACATTACAGAGCTGTCAGGCTTTGACAATTTAAATGAATGAGACTTCAAAACGTATTATGAGAAAGATTAAATGTCTCATTGAAATACACATGAAATAAAAATGAAATCCATCAGCAAAATGAAATTATTTCAAAACTTCCTAGAATTAAATCCAAAACAAAGGCCTTTCCCACCAGGTAAGTGATACCACAGTGGGTGAGACTTTATCTGAGAGTAGCTTTAATTTCCAACTGCCTTCAAATGACAAATAATCTCCTGTTGTTAGATCTTTCTAGCCTGAGCACTTTGTAAAACAAGATGATATGATTATCTTCATTTTACATACACAAAGTGGTGTTTAAGAGGTTTAAGTAGAGGTCAAGCAACAAGTGAGAGATGGAATCTCCAACACAAATGGCATCGAGGTCTCCTGGTTGCCCTGTTCCCTGCCATAAACCCTCCGTATGACGCTGTCACTTGTAGCCTGCTTTTCTGCACAACTTATTTGGGCTAAAGGCCATTTTCAGGCTTTATTTCAGTTTATGAAGCAGGCTATTTTAGGAGTTTCTTGTAAGCCACAAGTAGCCACAGTACAGTCGTTAATCTAAGAAGGCAGAATTAGTAGTACAGAGTTCTTTAAAGCTTCTTGGCCAAACTCAGCATTGCAATAAGTAATAAATAATTTCTTTGATGATAGTATTGCCTCCACATAATACGTGTATAGTTTTTTAGAGCTCCACAGAACTTCTGAATATGGGCTTGACTCTGCTTCGTGCTGAGCTTTTGAGAAGTGCGGAGCTCCTCCGTTGCTACTGACTTAGTTAACCCCTAAAAATGTTGATAGAAATGTTAAGGATATGCCTAAATGGGGGGGTTGAATAGGAATGCCAGGGTGTGGGAGCACCGGGAGCAGCAAATGGCAGGAGAAGGGTACAAGAATGGCATTTGACGATGGCATCTGGACTAGCAGGTCACCAGGATTGCAGCCTGCATCTGCCTGCGTGGAGCCTGTCTCCATGCAGGCAGGCAAAGGGTGAGGAAGAGGAAGGTCTCTCTAGAAGGTGAAGCATCGCTGTCAGCTTCTACGACAGCTAAAAGCCAGCATCTGGAAGAATTGAGACCCAAAGATGAGTATCTGAAAGGAGGTTGTAGAGAGGTGGGGGTCAGTCTCTTCTCCCAAGGAACAGTCCATGGGACAAGAGGAAGCAGTTGCACCAGGGGAGGTTTAGGATGGATATTAGCAAAATTTTACACTGAAAAAGTTGTCAAGGATTGGCAGAGGCTGCCCAGGGCAGTGGTGGAGTCCCCATCCCTGGAGGGATTTCAAAGCCGGGCAGACGTGGTGCTGAGGGACATGGGTCAGTGGTGGTTTTTGGTAGTGCTGGGTTGATGGTTGGACTCCATGATCTGAAAGGTCCCTCCCAACCCGGACAGTTCTATGAGTCTATGATCTGTTGTTCTCCAGCTTACCCTGCGATGAGACAGGGCCCTGGACACGAGCACTTTGGCACCTGGAGGGGCTGCCTGGACACCACACGGTGTGTGGCGCTTCTGAGGGTGAAAGCTTTCTTTAAATTTTTATTTCATTTTATTTTTTATTTTCATTTCTTTCCACCTCCTCAGGTCTGCAGGTGTGCTGTGATGTCACTGCCATCGTTTCCTGCCCGTTTGCCGGTGTTCAAGGCCACTGAAAGATATGAAGGTTTGAGTCTTTATGCAGAAGAGAATATATTTCACTAAAACAAAGAAGCCTCGAGCCGGGAGCAGGACGCTTTTAACCCACTAGTTTAACACCTTTTCCAAACCTCTTATTTTTACAACTTTGCAAACAGGCTTTAGCCGAAATGAATGCGTAACGCCATTAAGGTTAATGAGTTGTTTTGCACTCGGACACCTCCTTGGTCCATACGAGCACCTTGGCCGAGCTGGAGACTGCGGGGCTCGGCAGAGAGCGCGGCTGGGAGGAAATCCTTCCCAGGGATGGTTGTTGGAGGCAGCTCCTGCTCCCAGCACCCGGCTCTGCTCGGGGGAAGCCTTAATGAAAAGCAGCTCATCAGCAGTTACGTAACCTAATGATAATCCGGCTCAGGCCGGGCAATACTTAAAGCCACAGCGTCTCTCTGCCGTGACCTATTTTATGCTCAATGCAAGGGCAAAAGTATGTGGTTTGTAACTTTGCTGGTGTCTTTCACCGCCGAGTTGTCGCCTGTCAGTAGAAAAGCCCTCCCAGCCACCCCCCTCTCCGTCCACGCAGGTTTCTTCTGCTTTCCCGGCTGCGAAGCAACCGCTTCGGATTTGTCGGTGGCTTTTTATGGTATGGGCTCCAAGCACAGGCACGGCAGAGAGCAAATTGTAAACAATTTAAAAGGAAAGCGCTTTATGTTCTGCAGGAAACTCAGCATATTTTAATTTCGGCTTCAGAAGCTGCAGAGGGTCGGGGCTGGGGGGGGTGGTATGTCTCAGAGCACTTCTAATGCCATGTTGGAGCACACAGAAAGCTTTTGTGGTTTTATTAGACCTCAGAGAACAAAAAGTGTATGCTTCCACATTCCAGGGTCATATTTACATTTGACTTAAGAAATTCATTAAGACGGCACTGGCATAACTCAAACCTGGACAACTGGCCGGCCCCCTGTAATTGTTTGGGTGGGTTTTTTTACCTCTCAATCTGCAGAAGTATCAACAAGAGATTACAGGCAGAGTTGTTGATTCAGATCTCAGCATTTAATCTGACCACAGATGGTGTCAAAAGAGGGACAGCCATGCAAAATAGTAACAGATTTTTTTTTTTTCCCTGAACAATTGCTTTTCTGTTTGATAAAGATAGAGAATAAGTGACCAAATTTAAAATACAGAGGAAATCTGAGTTTCCTACAGTTTCTCTCCTAGAGAGCTTTGAAGCGTTATTAATGGGCTGATTTCTGTTAATGATTAATAACGTGTTTATGTACGTAACTAAAGTTATTATTGTTACTACTATTAGTTCCCATCTTTCATAGGATAAACATTCCATCCTTTCTAACGCTGGACAGGTTAACATCAGGGCTGGCTGCAAAAAAAAGAGGCTGTAGTGTTGTACTGACTGGATGAAATGCAGCCCGTTGCCCGTGGGTATACTCATGTTGGACAACACTTCTGCTTATGCAGAAAGAACCCTGTTGTTTGCAAATCAGTCATAGCAAAGCTTTATATTTACTGCCACAAGGAAAGCCCTGCACGAATATACTGTCACACACGGCACTTCATGCCGACGGATTCCTAGAGCGGATCGTGCGGATCTGCTGGTCTCTTTTGGGCTGAAAAAGTTGCTCCAACTAATTCGGAGCTGGTTATTTATAATGCCCGGCGATAGACAGCTTAAGGTCAGAAATGAAGTTACTTCTTAAAAGATTTGCAAAACTTCACGTCGGCAGAAATATTTCATGACATTTAAAGGGAAAAAGAATCATTAAATAATGGTGGTGAGTGCGTTTGTTGGCTTTTGAAACGTCTTCCTGTGGAGCCTGCAACCAAAACACTGCTGCATTGTACTAGCATTTAAGAAACAGAAAGTGGAACTAAATGTAGATTATTAAAATAGTGTGGCTGATTATAAACTCTAAAGGGAAATCGTGTAACCTCATTTCCTTATCTCATCTGAGCAAAAGGCTAAAAAAAAAAAAAAAGGGGGGGGGGGAAATAGGGGAAATAAATACTCTTTTTCAGGTTTAGTCATCTCAAGTATTAGTGATCACAGAAGTAAAATATAAAGTGGCCTGTTAAAGTGGAGTCATTAAATGTGAAGGAGTTGGTTGTAGATGATTAAGGATTAAGGGGAGAAGGTGCCTGGCCCTCGCCCAGGTCAGATACTGCCAGTATCTGGGATTCAACTCTGATTCTCATGTGCTTGGCCAGTTGGATAATACTGAATATAGAAGAAAAGAATATTGTGTCATTCTTTCCTGACACTATTTTTCTTGTTGTTGGTTTTCAGGTGGCCTGGATAGAAAAGAATTGATTGTTTCCATCCGTTGGTAAGTGGAATGATAACTCCCACCAGAGATGGTATAACTTGTCCTTTTTTGGCAATCACGCCGGAGACACCAAGTGCCCAACGGGGAATAAAGCAGAGCTGTTCTCTAACCCTTACAGAGATGATCCCATTGAGAACCCCCTCTATTTACTCATCTGCACTTAAAGACTGTCAGTTTTATTCAGACATCTACTCTGTCTGCGAAATACTTTTCCTTAACCTACTTTTAATGCCTTTGAAGTATCATCTGCTTCACTAGTTTGAAGAGCGCTAAAACCCTCACGCAGCCAATAGGCACTTAAGTGCTTACTTTAAAACCCATGAGTAGATCCATGAGGAACACAAGACCTGACACTGTTGGACTGATCTGTCAGTCCATCTGCTTCACTCCCTTGTTTCCAATAGGGTGCAACACCAGGTCCTGCTCCTGCACCTCTGTCTCCCTCCTCTCAGTGCATTAGAATCACTGAAACACAGAATAGTTTGGGTGGGAAGGGACCTTTAAAGGCAATTGAGTCCAATCCCCTGCCCTGGGCAGGGACACCTCCCACCACACCAGGGGGCTCCAAGCCCCCTCCAACCTGGCCTTCAACCCCTCCAGGGATGGGGCAGCCACAGCTTCTCGGGGCAACCTGGGCCAGGCTCTCACCACCCTCACCCCAAACAACTTCTTCCCCACAGCTCAGCTCCATCTCCCCTCTTGCAGGCTCCAACCCTTCCCCCTCCTCCTAGGGCTCCCCTCCCTCACCCACAGTCCCTCCCCAGCTTTCCTGGAGCCCCTGCAGGGACTGGAAGGGGCTCCAAGCTCTCCACGGAGCCTTCTCTTCTCCAGGCTGAACCCCCCAACTCTCTCAGCCTCTCCTCCCAGCAGAGGGGCTCCAGCCCTCCCAGCATCTCCAGGGCCTCCTCTGGTTCCGCTCCAACAGCTCCATGTCTCTCCTGTGCTGAGGCCCCAGATCTGGAGGCAGCACTGGGGGGTGTCTCCCCAGAGCGGAGCAGAGAGGCAGAATTCCCTCCTGGAACTGCTGGCCACGCTGCTGGGGATGCAGCCCAGGGGGCAGGGGCCTTTCTGGGCTGTCAGCAGATGTTGCTGGCTCATGTTGAGCTTCTCATTCCCCAACACCCCCAAGTCCTCCTGAGGGCTTCTCTCCATCCCTCCATCCCCAGCCTGTGGTGTTACTGGGGGTTGTGATGTCAGGGAGAAGAGGATTGATGCTACCATACCAATACCCCACTAATTAAGGCTCTTCAGTCACCACCAGTACCACCACCATCCCTTCCACCACCAGTGCTGACCCCCCCACAGCAATCACCAGGCTTCTGTTGCATCTTTCCCTCTCACTAGAAATTTAACACAATCTTTCCCATTGCCTAACCGTTAGGAGCAGTGCTGCACCTTGAAGCATGATGTAGAAGAAAAAAACATTTATTTTTTTCCAAGAAACCTTGTTAGCTTTTTCTATGAGGGTCCTGGGTTTCTTGTTATCCTCAAAAATGCCTCAGCCTACCTGGGGTCTGCTAAACTCTTGGCCTCTGTGAAATCCTCTGCAGTTAATTAGGTCCTTACTTGTACCGGAGACCCCTGCAGAGGCAGATGCTTTAACCTGGATAACGGATGCACCAGAAGTGATTAGAAATGCAAGAGAAAACAGGGGGAGCAGTCAAGGAGAGGAGAAAGAGGTAAAGGTGGTGCTTCAGGAATACAAAATGCAGGATGAACAGGAAGCGGTATTTGCAGTTGAAGGGGGTGAGTTCTTTGTCATTTCCAGTCAGCAAAGGGAAGATGGGTGCCTTGTCACAACCCAGAATTTACAGATCATGAACAACACGTTCCCTATTCTGTCCTCTGCAGGTAGCACAGAAAAAGAATGAAGAGCCATTGAATAGTAAATGTTGTCTCTGCTTCGGTGTCTTTTCTTTCACCATTTGTCTATAGCTAATAATTTTCCTGTTGGCCAAGTGCTATGGGTGAACTCAAAAGCCAAAAGGAACTGGAGGAGAGTGAGGGCAGGGAAAGCAGATCCAATTTGAAGCAACTCCAGCCTCAGATGTGGGTACCTCTGTTTCTGTTGGTGCAGGTGCCGCCTCCTGTTGATAACTGTGGCCCCCTCTGCTGCTCTGAAGAGGAGAGAAAGTTGGTGCAAAGGATCATTAATGTTAACACTTCAGGATGCTGCAGTTTCTGAGCTCATGCAAGGTACGATGTTGGGGTTAAAAACGGTAATAAACTGACTTGGAGGGGTTTTCCTTATCCCAGCTGGTTGAAAATTAGTGTAAATGAGGAGAAATTATAATGTAGCTTGGACACCCAAGTGACCTGAGACACGTGAAGGGAGAATACCACGACCTAAGGTTAAATGGCATGTAAAATCCCAGAACACAGCGGTAACGGAAACCAGAACTAATACAGTGGTAACTGAAACCCGGATGAGGACACGTTTAGATCACAGCTTTCTCCTTTTGAAATCAAGGATCCTTCCTGAGAAACAGAAGCCCAGAGGTTTAGCAAGACGAGACTCCCCCGCAGTGGCAGCAAGGCAGCAGAGTGCCCTGCTCTTGCACCACAATAAATACTTTGCTTTTCTTTTTTCTTTTCCTTTGCAATGGTAAAGTCCAACAAAAATGTGGTCCCTCAGTAAAGGAAATATTTACAGCCTGGACTCGGGACTGGGTTGGGTGTAATAGTACACAACATTGTGAAAAGCCTAAGTGATACTGGTTTGTGAGCTGAAAGTCTTTAACTCCTTTAGTATAGAAACACTAACCAAGAACTGCCTAAATTAGGTGGTACCACGCATCATTTTTAATGACCACACATGTCAAATTTAGGAATCAAAGAAAACTTTAATAATATTTTTAATATTGTTGGGGTTTGTGTATTAATTATTATCAATAATATTTTTTCCTTAAATTGAATAATACTGGGATTGTAAAACATGGACAAAAGCAAGAGAACTGTGCAAACTTTGTACAAGAAAAATGATTAAAACAGGAGAACCTTGTTACTGTTGCTACAGCTTGTACCCAAATGTGAGTGTTTGCTGCTGAGATGACTGATAGCACAGCAGGCTCCCGCAGTAATGGCCTTGAACCACAAAAATACCTCTCAGCATAAACATATGTATATAAAAGCTGATGTCCACGTTGATTTAAGTTCCAGTCCTGTAAATGAAACGGGACTGAGTTATTGAGAGATGTGTGAGCTAAGGTATTATATGAACACACCAAAAAAACCCCCAACCCACAAACCCAAAAAGACTCCTGGATAATGTATGTCTGGGCAAACTGTGTTGGCATTAGCCCAGGTGATTTACCAGTCACTACGGCCAGTCAACATTAAAGCTCAATAGCTTGGTAACACTCTGCCGACAGATTTAGAAAGGTCCTGTCAAAATGGGATTAAATAGGTCCCAGTAAATACAGTCTGAAACGTCTTGTGCTCCTAATGAAGCCATAATGGCTTGTGCGTGGCACCAACTAGTAATTAATGGTCCTTGGACTTGACACAGGAGATGGGAGCTCTGTGGGTGTTGTTTCTCTGTAACCCCTTTTTTAGGGCTTGTATCAAATAGGTGACACATGCCCCCCCAACACCCCTGTTGTGAAATGTGTGTGTGGTGTCTCTAGTGCAGATAAAGGTGTGAAACACATGGAGTATTGACCCCCTGGTAGAGTCAAAATGGGCTAGTGTGGGATGCCCTGAGTAAAATTACTACTGAGTCACAAGAAATAGAGTGAGGGGCTTCTCTCCATTCCCTGAAAGGAGGGTGTAGCTGGGGGGGGGCGGTCTCTTCTCCCAAGGAACAGGCCATGGGACAAGAAGAAATGGCCTCAAGTTGCACCAGGGGAGGTTTAGGATGGATATTGGGAACAATTTCTTCCTGGAAAGGGCTGTGAAGCCTTGGCAGAGGCTGCCCAGGGCAGTGGTGGAGTCCCCATCCCTGGAGGGATTTCAAAGCCGGGCAGACGTGGTGCTGAGGGACATGGGTCAGTGGTGGCTTTTGTCAGTGCTGGGTTGATGATTGGACTCCATCATCTGAAAGGTCCCTTCTGACCCAGACAATTCTATGATTCTAAAGCATTAGCAAACTGACAGTCAGCAAGAAATGTGTAAAGTTCGTTTGAGAGTTGGTGACCCCGAGCCATAGCTGCGCTGCAGTTAGCTCAGCATCCCATAATCAGACTATTTGGGCCTAAATGTCATCTTTTGTTCTCCTCATCACATAACAAGATGCTGTCAGCCTGCCCCCATGTACCGTTTCGTATTGTTGGGAGGATCGTGCTTGTCGCCCTGAGCAGCTCCGAGTCCCCTCCAGTTCTGCTGTACCCTGTGAGCCAGCACTGGAGACGTGCAGCTGGGAATTTCCACAAAGGTGGAAGATACCATTCCTCTACATGCTAGCTTTTGTGCTAGCCTGCCTGTTTTCTGTCGAATTACTCACTGAGCAGAGCTCTTCATAGATCTGCCTACAGTGACGTGCTCGTCCTTTGCCTGAAAGATGTAGTTTTGCTCCAGGTGTGTACTCCATCGCAGTTCCCACCCGCGTTACCTGCCACCAGGATGCTGCAGGTTTGATTTGCATTGATTCCTTTGGGAAATGCCTGTGTTCTCTCTAGACACTGCCATAACAAGCCTCTCCCCCACATCCTGTCTTTAGAATCATAGAATTGTCCAGGTTGGAAGGGACCTTTGAGATCATCTAGTCCAACCATCAACCATCCTTTGATAAACACCCATCACTAACCCATGTCACTGAGTGCTGTGTCAACCCGGCTCTTGAATCCCTCCAGAGAGGGTGCCTCAACCCCATCTTTACTACACCTCTCCTGGTCAGGCTCTTAAGAAATGCACTAAAAGCTAGATAAACTGCAGAATCTCAAGGAGCAGTAATGTCAAGATGGAAGCCAAGCATTTATTTCTACATTTTGTTTTCAGTCTCCTGTCAGCTTTTTGATGCAGGATTCCAGCTCTTGACTTCGGAAGGGCCAGTGCTGTGCCGCGCTGCAAGCGTGCGGGTGAGCTGTTGGGAGACCAAGAGAAAGGGAAAGACAAGGAGATGCCAGGTCAGAAAGAGGACAGAAGAGACCTTAGTGGTGCAGGAAAAAAACAAACCCAGGGGGTCTCCATCCTGAAGGGGAATGTCTGCTACAGGGAGGAAGATAGAGCAGAGGGGCAGAATCCTCCCCCTCTCCCTGCTGGCTACACTGCTGGGGATGCAGCCCAGGGTGCGGGGGGGCTTTCTGAGCTGCCAGTGCATGGTGCTGGCTTCTGATGAGCTTCTCACCCAGCAACAACCCCAAGTCCTTCTCCTCAGGGCTGCTCTCCAGCCATTCTCTGCTCAGCCTGGATTTGTGCTTGGGATTGCCCCAACTCACATGTAGGACCTTGCACTTGGCCTGGTTGAACTTTGTGAGGTTTGTACAGGCCCATCTCTCCAGCCTGTCCAGGTTCCTCTGGATGGCATCCTGCCCCTCAGTGTGTTGAGTTGTCCCATCCATCTTCAATGCCAAGAGCCCTTGGGCAAGCTGCCCTCTTGGGAAGTGTTTTGGCTTTTTATGGGGAGCTCTGTGCAGACAGGTCTCTCGTTTCCACCCCACCACAAGGTATCTTAACGCCAGAGGATGCAGATCCCTGCCTCAACTCCTCTAAGTCACACACCTCAGTCTGCAAAATTGTATGTAGGGTTGTTGTTGGGGGGGGTGGATTTGGAAATGATTAGGGCTCGTTTGGGTGCTGGGGTGATAGAGACACAGAGGAGGACAGAAGCGAAAGGGCGGGGAAAAAGAAATAGTGAGAAATCAGAAGAATTAAAGGTCAGTCGGAAAAAAAGCTGCATCTCATGGAGAGCATTTTAAGGAAGCAGAGGGATGGAGAAAGCACATTAAATGAAGAAAATTGCAACAACAAAAAAAGTGGAGAATAGGAAGAGAAGAAAAAGGAAAGCCCAAAGGGACTGTAAAGTGATTCTTTATTTTTATGGAGACTTTCCACTTCTTTATTCAATTTTTTGAATGCAAGTTTTATTAGTGGTTTTGGCTCTGCCCTTGCAAACAAATCAGGCAGCGCTACCAACAGCAGACTGGGAGGAGGTGAGATGCTCTTGGAAGCAGCACGTCATCTTCTTTCTCCTTCTGAAAAGCTGGCTGGGTTAACCCCGCTGCTGGGAAGATCTGCCAAGGGGCCGCCGATGCTGGTATTAGAGTTGGTGATTGGCTTCTTAGAAAGCAAAACCTTACTCTGTATCAGCTCTTTTTCTGCAGCGTTTACCTTGCTGAAAAGAGAGAAAGTGCTGTCAGAAAAGGCTGCTGCAATTCCCTTGCCGACACGCCGCCTCCTCAGGGGAAAGAGCCCGTTGATATTACATTGGCTACAAAGTAAAAATTAATTACGGTTGGACTTGATGGCCTTAAAGGTTTTTGCCAACTTAAATGATTCCATAAATAGGCAACGGAATAGCAAGTAAAATACGGATTATAAACCCAGCACTGTGCAGTTGGAAGTGTCCTTACACCTAATATTTCTTTGCCCCGCAGTTTTGTGCATCGGTTGAAACCATCTTGATACACGTGGTTTGGGATAATTGGGGAAATTGTGCTGCTGGAGGGTTATGCCAGAGGGTCTTACCTAAACTGAGAGTACAGGTCTTGGGTCTTGTGTATGCTGGGAGGGAGGGAGGGAGAGAGGGGAAGGGATTCTTGGTGTTTGGCTCAGCAAAGGAGGGCAGAGACTGGCCTGGGAGGAGCCTCCTGGTATTTTCTGGCTGCAAAGAGCTGAGGAATCGCCTCGCAGGAGTGGGGCAGGTTTTGTGGTGGAAGGACAGGGCTGGGAGCTGGGGATGGCAGTTGTGGACGCGGCTGCGCTGCAAACGTGACCTGAAAGTCTGAGAAAGTTGCTGAAGTTGCCTGTGTGTGTCTCTTCACTGACAGAGCTGAGGGTAACAATACTGACCAAAGAACTGGATCACAAGGTTTAATTCGTGTTTGCATAGTGCTTTAAGATCCTGGCATCAAAACCTTGCTCCTTAGCTCAGGGAAGGGACTTTTCTCTGTGTCAGGATTTCTCCCCGGCACGTCTCAGCTTCTTTTTTGTTGGTTTCTTGGGTTTTTTAACTCTGCCTCCACGTTCCCTTAGAGGTTTGATTTCTCATCTTTGTACTTGATCTTCCACATCAGAGAACTACTGCTGCTACAGCCATGCGGCGCGCTCTCTGCCCATGCAGATGACAAATTAATCTAACATTTCACGTTGGAGAAATACTTATTATTTCTTCTACCCCTTTTGTTCTCGCAGTCGCGGTGCCTCCCTGGGGAAGCACTGCTGTCTTCCCAGAGAGACCACAGCAAGTCCAAGGACAGTGAAAAAATAAAATAAAAATGGAGTTTTATTTTCTTGCTGGCTTAGTGATTTTCATTTAGGATTCAGCAAATGCAGAGCCATCTGCTATGTATGAAATATCCAATAATAGTTCTCCAGTTGCTGAATTCTGAGTGGAAACAAGCCAGCAAGGGAGGCAGAGAGCCTGGCTTGCCTCAAACCTCCTCTGTGAGCACACACAGGCAAACTGCACCAACGTCTTTGCCACCTGATTGTAGCAGTAGTTCCAAAACTACAGGGAGCTCGAAGATGGAACTGCAGGTCAGGGGAAGAGGACATTCCCTTTCCCCTCTTTTGGTGAGCCTGTGTATTGCTTTTCTTTGTTTAATGGGTGTGTGGTGACACGGTGCCTTACAAAGCATAAAACAAAGAGTGTTTTCACCTGGAAGGTCTGATTCTCTCCCACCAAGGCCAGCAGGACCTTTGTCAAACATAAAATCACTGCGAACGTGTTCAGGAGTTAAAACATTATCCCCAAGGTCCAAGTCAGTGGATGATGAGTGAAAAGAGATCCAGAAACCTTGGTCACAGGCAGCTTAGTGTATAAAAGCTACTTTCAGCTTTTCATGCCCAAATCAGCTTTGTTTCCCTGCAGACACACGGCACTTGGGGTGCTCCTTCCAACACAGCTCATTGCTTTCTGCTGGTTTCACTCAGCTTTCCTGCTTTTGCTGAGATTCCTTAATCTTCCCTCCTTTCCTGAAGTTAATACTGTGTTATCTGCCAAATTAGCTAATAATACTGACTTAAGCTGTTGGGTTTAGAGTTGTCGAGCTGCACAATTAAATGGGGATGATTCAAACTTTTGCCAAAGCCAGTGCATCGGACCGTCAGCGCTGCTGGGCACCTCTTACCTGGACTGAGGACTTTAGCCTTGGCACAGCCACACTGGTGTAGTTAAATGGAGGAAAACCTCATCTTAGGGTAGAATTGGTGTAAATCCTGGCTTGCAAAGAGTGCAGGTTATGAATATTTGACCACAGCTCTGCTCGAGGCTAAGTTATAAGAGGCAAGGACTTAGCCTAGAGAAATTCATGCCCAGGAGGTCATAGTTCCAGAGAACATCGAGTAGCCCGGGCTGGAGGGGACCTGGAAGGATCATCTGGTCCGGGGAAAGGGAGCCTAGATGGCATTGCTGCCCAGTCCTGTCTTGAAAACCTCCGGTGATGGGGACTCCACCACCTCCCTGGGGAGCTTGTGCCAGTGATTGATTGCACTTGCTGTAAAAAAAACAGTCTTTCTTTCCTACTTATTTTTCCTCCTTTTCTTACTTTTTCCTGGCAGCATAATGACAAATGCAATTTGTTAGGAGCAAAACGAAGCTCTGGTTTCTGCAGCTCCGTGGGGGGAGCTGGACTTCGCAGCTGAATCTTTTGTCCGCAAAACCATGAATCTCTCTGATTTCTGTAGATGGAGGAGGAGCTGTAATAAATCATAGGTGCACACTGAGAAGGAGAAGGACCCCAGCCCTGCACAGAGATGGTGTTGGACGCTGTGTTGCTGGCAGGACCGGTGCTGGCAGCCCCGGGGGCCAGGCCTGTGGTTCCTGAGGCTGCGCTCGACAGAGGGGAGTCCAGGCAGCTCCTGGTAAAGGATGGCCCTTTATTTCATAGCCAGCCTCGTCAGAATTAACATGTGCAGGAGGGGCAAAATGCAATGATTTCCATCTGGTCCTCCCTGCAGGACTGATGCACAGTGGAGGTGATGCCCTGCAGGTAAGGTGATGCTCTGCAGGTAACTACAGGGAAGGCAAAGCAGGAAAAATCTCCCTGGATTACCCCAATATATATATCTATAGTAAAAAATCCAGGATGTTCAGCCAATAATGAGTGAGCAGATGTGTATTTGCACACCCTCTCTGGCAGCAGCCGTGCCGCACCAGGAGGGATGCTGAGAAGAAGAGGGGGTACACAGCAACCCGTGGGGAAGGTGGAGGAGGAGGAGTCCCCTGAGGAAGCACCTTGCCCAGCCCATAGCATGCTAGGTCCTCTGGAAAAGCAATCCAGGGCTTTGCCTTCGGGGAGAAAATCCCAGTGCAAAGCTCAAAAGTAGAGATGGTGAGCTAATGTGAAAAAAGGCTGTGTGCTGATGTGATTTCTGCTAATAATTCAGCCCACATTAGTAAAATTTCCAAGAATTATTTGTAGTTCACGAGTCTCTGCTTCATCCTTGCAGGTCAAACAGCTTGATGCTTCACTAAGACAAGCAGCACAGACACCTCCAGACTCCTTTGGGTTTTGCATCTCTGCCAAGGTATGTGCCCTTTGGAGAGCTCCAAGGTTCAGGTTGCTCTGCCAGGGAGTGGGCAACGCTACCTCCCAAACTGGGCATCACAACCCCAGTGGGGATTCACCGCTGACACTGGGGGCTGTTATCTCTTTAGATGGTGTAAAAATAGGCTAGGGGCGGGGGGGGATGTTGGAAGGTGACCACCAGGAGCCAAGGTAGGAGGGCCAACCTTATGCCAACCCCTTTCCCATCATCTAAGAGTAAAATCGTCAAATCACAGAATGGTTTGAGTGGGAAGGGACCTTTAAAGGCCATCTGGTCCAACCCCCTGCCAGGGGCAGGGACATCTTCAACTACACCAAGTCGCTCAGAGCCCCCTCCAACCTGCCCTTCAACCCCTCCAGGGATGGGGCAGCCACAGCTTCTCTGGGCAACCTGGGCCAGGCTCTCACACCCTCATTGTAAACAGTTACTTCCTTTATCTGGTCTGAATTTAATTTAAAACCATTGCCCTTTGTCCTGTTGGTATGGGCCCTACTTAAAAGTCTGTATGTCACGGTTAAAAAAGCTTATATCACGGTTAAAAGGAGGCTGACAGGGTCGATGTCACCCTGTAGTATTATCCCCAGCTCTCAAACTGCTCTTTGGAGGAGAAAGAAAACTGAGAAATGCCCTAATTTACGTTAGGATCTAGGCGTGGATTAGCAAAATGTAAAATAGCAGCACAATCTGCTTCTACCACCCTCCAGTAACCGGCAGCACCGGCTTTGCAGATGAATGGGGCTGTTTCATTAATAGCTAATGCCCGGGCCCTAAAACTCATCTCTTTAAAATCATTAGTGGAATGGAAAAGGATCATCCTGCAGATTAGAAGCAGCCTATACAACTTCTGGTTTTAGGTTTTCCCTTCAGATGGGGTGGGTTTTCTTTTAGCCTCCGTGGATACCGTCCCGCGGGCTCTAATAACGAGATAAGCAGCCTCAGACGCCGATAAACAACAGATGAAAGATGCAGCCGTTGTCATCAGCGAAGACGTCAGGCGTGTGGCATCCCGAGTTATGTGACCTATGGGACAACGACAAGAAGATCCTGAAATTTCATTCTAAGGAGGAAATCGCGTGGCTATGAATGAATCTTTGTGCTGCTAACCAACCCCCTTGCCAGAGCGTGACTGGTATTTTAGGGGATGACGGTATGGTCAGGGCAATGGAATGGTGCTCATTTTTATGGTCATGCAATTGGAGATAGAAATACTGTGAGGAAAACCACTTCATCCCAAGAGAATTCCCTGTTGCAGAGAGCTGCTGGAGTCCCTGCTTTACAGAGGGGTGTGAGAAGTGAGGCACCAATGAACCCAGGAAGGCTGATGGAGATCCAGCCATGTCAATAGATGAGTCTTCTCAATATCTGGGATGATATTATGGTTTTGGATTAATTGGTTATTATTAAATTATTTTGATTAATGGGTTAAAATCCCATTAATCCACTGCTGCCTAGTGAGGGTCAGTGATGGGGAGCGGCGATGGTGGCAGCTCTCCCAGTGTTTCACACCTCGGGGCCAAACACCTTCCTGCATGAAGAGGACCCAAGACCAGCAAAGCCACCCGGGGAGGTCAGGGGATCCCAGAGCCCACCAAATTCCTGCCATGCCCCTGCTCAGGACATCCTGCACACGCTGGGAACCACTGTTTTGGAGTTTCAACGACATTGGTTTCATGGACTGGTCCCACCCATGTAAGAAAGGTTGGACCAGATGACCCCTGAGGTCCCTTCCAACCTGGGATTCTATGATTCCATGATTCTCTGATTTTCCTGGCTCCTGCACAGCCACTGACCTCCCTTCTGTTGCCACCTCAGCCCATTTTGCACCTCGCTGCATTGGCTGATGGCACAGGGGAAATCAAATCTGTTGCCTTCCCACAGCTCATGTCCACACAGTGATTGTTTTTTTTTTTTCCCCTGGCTCCAGCATTTCCTACTTCCCAAACCCCTCTGAAGGACTGGGACCAGTTCACAGAAGATGCTGAGCTGGGCTGCTCAGGAGCATGTGGTTGGTGTGTGCATGGGACCCATTTTTCTGCTGCAATCGGTGTGATTTTGGCTCGTAGCATGAAACAGGAGTTCAGATTTCCTCAATTCATCTCCTGGCTCTTTGTCACGCCTGTCACCGAGCCTGGGGAGCGGCGGTGAAGCTTTCCTGGGCTAACTGGCAGATGATGGAAACTGGTGCGAATCCCTGAAGGTCCCCAATTTCCTCAGCCTGTGGGTCTGACCGAGGCTTCGCTCTCACCACCTCGTGTTGAAAAGGGGATAATTTTATTTACCTTCCTCCTAAGGATGTGGCAAGGGCGAGTGGTTTTGAATCTTGCTTTGGGGAGCAAATTGGGAAGTGTCACTATCAATGAATTCCGAAAAAATACAGCCCCTTCTAACAGTAAATTTAAAAGGAGAATTAAATGTGAAAAGGCACCACTCCCACCACTAATTTCTTCACTGCGCTGTTCCCTTTCCTCTTTTATTCTGCCTCATTTTCAGTCCCTTGCCAACAGATCCTTGGCAGCTCTCATAAAAGCAATTATCATCTTTAGTAAAGTTTTTTGCAGTTTTTTTGGGTGTTTTTTTTTCTTTCTTTCTTCATGCTGGAACTGCATATTCTCCGTAATGTCATTCTGTCAGTCCCAAACTTCACCGGCTGCATCGCGCCTCCTGCTCCGGTTTTTCTGCCACGTGCCCTCCCTTGGCATTTGGGGGGGGTTGCTTGGGGGGCTTTTCTCTTTCCCTAGAGAAGACGCTCGGCCCCACGCAGCCCCGAGAAGCTTTTTCATTGACCAGGACTTGGAAACGACCCAAGGCATCGCTCTGGGTGAAATTAAAAATACCACCTTGTCTGCAAGTGTGGGGAAAGTGCTGGAAGGGCAGGCACTGCGCCTCCAGGAGAGGCTTTCCATAACCTCTCGTTTTATTTTGGCCAAGGTTGTACCTGAGAAAGACCAGGAGCCCCGTTCTTTAGAGAAGCCATCCCAGTAAATGGTCCGGATCAGAATTGCAGATCTGAATTTCTCCAGTTGGGGAAGTTCAGAACTGGAGCCAAATTGGCAATTTTGATCTCAATCTTCTCTCTCTCTCTCTCTCTTTTTTTTTTTTTTTGCTTTAATTACATTTCCTGTTGGCTTCTTCTCTCACTCTAGACAGTGTGCAGGGTGACTCTGGGATAAGCAGACTATTACGCAGCTCTGATTTCCTTGGCCTGAAGGATGCTATTTTTCAGCTCATCTCATTAAAAAGCTACTGCTCAGGGGCTGGGAAAGGCTGAACTTACCCTGCAGTGGGACTGCTGCCCTGGCTGTCCCACCAGTGTCCATCAGGAACACCCACCCCAGATGTTGACATCTGCATTGTCTCCTGAGCAGATGAAATAAATGGGGACTAAACTATGAGTGTTTGCACCCAAACAAGTCAACCTGTGCTTCATCTGCCATCAGCCAAGAAATGACCTGTGGTGGCTGCGATGTCCCATCCGGCAATATTCATCCAGATGTTATTTTCTCTGCTACTCACCACCCATCCCACCTGAACACATTCAACTCTACCTTTTAGTGTCTTTGTGCTATAACCTGGTGTGCTCAAGGGTCCCAGCAGGCATCATGGGCCACAAAAATGCTTCGAGGGNCAGGTTGGAGGGGGCTCTGAGCGACCTGATGTAGTTGAAGATGTCCCTGCCCGTGGCAGGGGGTCCAGATGGTCCTTTCCCACTCAAACCATTCTGTGTTTCAATGATTCTAAGTACAGTGGATGATCTCAGAGATGATGCTTCTCCTCCTGCCCCCTCTGCTCACTCCCCACCTATCATTTCACCTCCAGAAGCCACTCCAGAAAATGAGGAGCTTTCCCCAACACACACCGATGGGAAGCTGTGCTGAGTTTGTATGTTGGTGAGTAACAGGCACCTGTCAGTGACAATCCCAGATTTTCCTACTTTGCCCCAAAAATTCTGCATTACAACCCAGGGATATAACACCCCTTTGTGGCCCCCGCTGCCAAGCCAAAAATCCCCCTCTCTGTTCCTATTTTTTGGTTGCAAAAAGGCCTGAAATAGGGACATAAGGGCAAAGGAGTGAAAATCTTTGGGTTTCCAGTGTTCTCCGGGAGGCTCTGGAGAAGGGATGGGATCCCGGGCGTCAGCGCAGGCGGTGGGAAGCAGATGTTCCTAATTGAACCGTACGCGCCTCGTCCCGCTCCGAAACGGGGTAGTTACGGCGGTAGCTCTGCTCCCCTCCTTCCTTCCTTCCCCTCCTGCCAGCTGGGATCAGGCGGAGCGGAGCGGGGATCGCGTGCAGCATCAACAGGCGGGTACAGCCGCTACGACCCGCTGTTACACTCCATTTTCTTTTGTAAGGAAAAGATTCCCTTCATCCTGCCGGCCGGCTGACGGCTGGTTACGCTGTACATCACTGCATATTTTCCACTTGAGATCAATACCACAGGGCCCACATGCTTTGAAGATCAGTGCCGGCATCCTGCGGACCCCGGGTGCTTCCCCGGGCATCACTCGGGGAACAACACGAAGCAATTCGCCTCCCCCAGCCCCATCGTCGTACCCCCTCCTTCGCTGTCATTTCCTCCTCTCCATCCCATCACCTTCAGGCAGAGCTCTGCCAACACTTTATTTTATTATATTCCATCATGTGAAAACCCTCTTGGTGAGAAACCCGACCGCTCTGAGCTTATTTGTTGTATTTTTATTTTTTTTTTCTTCTTTTTGTTTTAACAATTCTGCATTGTTTCGGGCTGTTGCGCTCACTAGGAGGCTCGAGTTTCGTGCGTTCGTTCGCTCTTCTCTTGTCAAATCTGCCTTCGGAGCTGTTGTTTGGCTCTTGTCGGCGCCCTCTTCCATCTCCAACCATTCTTTTTCACTTCGGAGTCCGTTTTCCGCCAGCTCCAGCGCGGTTTAACCACGCTGAGTATTCAATTTCTGCACCACGGGTGATAAAAAAAGAAAAAGGAGAAAAAAATACCCAAATATGCCACTTAATGCCACCCTATTAATTTTTTTGTGATGGCTCCCAAGCACTAAATTAACATCGAGGAGATGCAATTGCAGCTGACTCTGCATGTATTGCTACGATACCCTTAGTTGTAAACTTACACGACCGCTGTGAACACCAGAGACGGTCGTTGAGCTCGGTTCTGCTCTTGGAGGAGGTTCCCCCACGTAAGAGGTGATTGATGCTGGTGGAAACAAGAGGAGAGTTGGGATTTTTTGCCCTTTGATGGATTCCATGTGCTACCCATCTCACTGCCCAAAGAGACGCATCCTCGTTCCAATAAACGTATTAAATGATCACAACGTTTTTATGGTCCTGGCTGAAGGCTGGGGACTAATCACATTTTCTCTAAACCCTCCACTACGGCAGATCTGGAGGAGTTGCTTCAAACTGAGGTCAAACCTGGTTTCCCCTCATAAACCAAGGCTTTAGTCGAGGGCCTTAAGGACCAGCTGATGAACCTCAAAACCAGAGGACGGTTTCTCTTACCAGCAGGGATGTGGTCGGTGGGTTTTGCTCTGATTCCCTGCACGCAGCAAGACCAGACGTGACACACGTTGGAGATTTCTCTGTCCTGGTTCAGTCAATTCTGCCACCGAGTGACACGAAACCCCACTGACCACGTTTCACAGCTAGAAAAGTCCTTGTATAAATAAAAACATCAGGCTCTTGTTCAGCATCTTTAAGACTTTATCTTTTTGAAAGGCTCTCTTTAAAAATTATTTATTGTTTTTTCAGCAGCCTCTCCTTCCACTTGTGATCAGCGTTTGGTCCCTTCTTCTCCTGCTGCAGAAGGGGCTCGATGCCTCAATGCAACACCTGGTCTTACCTTGGAAAAAGGCCCCTCTGCCCATTGTGCCCGAAATTTGGGATCAGTGGAGTCAATGGATACTGGATCCCCTTTGCTTCAAGATTTAGCTGGGATGGACACGGCAGAGGGAAAAGAAATGGGAAGGCCCAGGTGCCACATCTGGAAGGGGGAGATGCAGCTCTGGAGGAGAAGAGAGACCTCACACCTGGTCCAACTGGAGAAGTTGGACCTCTATGGTGCCATCAAATCCTCCACGAAACTAGTTTTGAAATGCTTTGGCTCCGTGACACCGATGCCCACCCGTGCATCTGCACCGAGCGCTGCTGATACCTTCACGGGGAGCACCAAGTGTGGTGGGTGAGGAATAGCAAACACCCTTCCCGCAGGCCCCTTTGCAGCCCCAGGGGCTGGTTAAACATGCGTGGGAGCTGCGGTGCAACACATGGAGCTCACCAACGCGCTGCGGCTGCGTTTGGATCCCTGGGATAACGATTTCCAGCTGGTCTCCCACTCCTAGCCCGGATGCTGTTCCTCAGCTCATCTCGCCTTTGGCTGCCTGCCTCCCTCCTTTCGTCCTGGCTGGAAGAAAGCAAGGCTTCTTTCTTCTCTAGGAAGTTGCAGAATGCTCCAAATTCCCAGGATCTGTGGAGCAGCGTGACAGTGCAGGTCTGGTGTCACGGTCAACGCTGGTATCACAGTCAGTGCCAGCTGACCTGGCACGGGGAGATCTAGGATGGGCACCCAGGAACAGGGAGTCTGCTCTGGGCAGTGGCCACGGTGGCTTATTGAAGCCAGAGGAGATGATGGGGAGGTTGGTGAGATGAATTACCAAAGCCACTGACACTGAGGTTCGTCATCTCAGCTGGAGATCAGTTGTTGCCCAAATGCCCCAAAATACACCTCAGCATGGTAACAGCTACAGGAGTGAGCTTCAGCCTCCTGGAGAAAGCTGTAGGTTTCTCTCCAAAATCAATGAAGCGATGTTGAACTTTTAAATATCCTGGGCCAAAGCTCAGAAACATTATGATGACGTGAAATCTTACCAGGAAGGTGATGGAGGAGAGATGAATGTGCTCCTGCCAGCTGCTGCTGCTGAAGTGATGATAGGTATTAGCTGAACACCCATGTCTTCATATCCTGCTCCTTTTCCACAGTCTGAGAGTGGTGGCAGTCACTTGGCTGTGGTTGGGTGGAGATGTACACTGAGTCCACAGTGTCCTCACACAAGGAAAGATGTTTTAGAAGCTTTTGGATCATACAGTACATAGGGTCCTGGTAGGTACGGATCCACAGGACAGTTGAAAGTGCTCATGTTGGATGTTGAGTAAGTCTGGAGCAAACCTTGGATAAAGCCTATGGACTTCCCTGGCATCATGGCTTACCTTGCTCCCATCCCTGCTGGCTGTGGTCCTGCAGATCCTTGGTGGGAAGGTGGTAGCTCATGGCTGGGAGCAAGGAGCAAAGCAGGTAACGTGGGCTCGGCAGTGAGCGGGACATCTGTCCTCCAGCAAGGAGCAGCAGAAACTCACCCGGGCCATTCAGACACCTTTACGTGTAATTTACACAACTTTAAATTACTCCCTGATTTAATTAATTGTATTTTGGTGCCCAGCTTGGTGGGCACCTCAAAGTTGGAAAGAAACAGGCCATGGCACAAGTCTTTCCGGTTTTCAGCATTTAAAAGCAGAAGGACCCAAACCTGCCTGTTCCTTCTGAGCTGGGAACGTGACAGCAAAGGTTTGTATCAGCTCATGTCGAACCATGACAAAGAAGGGAACTTTAAATTGTCCTATGGATCCACACATACCAGGACTCTATGTACTGTATGATCTAAAAGCTTCTAAAAGGTGTTTACCCCAAACCTGCTTATTAAAAAAAAATTTATAAATTAGAATTTCCTCTGCTCTTCCTAGTGGGCCAGGGCTCTGCCAACCTGTGCATCAACCGGGAGAGAAAGGTGGGGAATGATTTTTATTCCTTTGGCTTTTAGACAGTTTCTGCTCCTGGTGTTTCTGGAAGCAATGGTGAAAGGAAACACTGGAGCTGCTGAGAGCAGCTGCCCGTGCCGGGGCAACACCAAGAGCCCAAGTGAACTAGAAACTTCTGGGAACCCTTGGAGATGGGAAATTGGAGGGAAATCAGCGGGGAAATGGTGCTGCTGTGTCACCTTGACCGAGCCCTGCCTCAAAACCCATCCCAACAGCGTTGCCTCACTTGCAAGAAACCCTTAAACTTCACCGAGCTCCTCCCAGGCAGCATAATTAGGCATAAAAATGGTATAAACTCAACTTTGCATGTGACATTGCCCTCCCCAGGCTAAAACCTCCACTTGTTGGCTCTTCCACGTGGTAATCCCCGAGGGGATGGGTTTGGCTGCAGGTGCCCATCGCCTGGAGATGTCATGAGAAAATGGAAAGGAGGAGATGAAGACATGCCACGGAGCTGCGGTTCTCAGCCTTCTGGAAAATTTTAAGAGTCATTAAATTTTGAAGCGAGAACGTCAGAATGGCACAGCAGCTCCAGCCGGCTTAAAATAGGGCGACAAATGACTGCTGGAGACAGAGGGTTTAATTACAAAAGGCAATGGGCCGGGATCATCAAATGCCACCACCGGTCCCACTGTGGGAAGACACCGGCTTGGGTTCAGCTCATCGAAATTTCGGCAGCCGCCGCTTCATCCCAGCTCCTGGGTGCTGGGCATCCGGGGATGTGAAGCCAGTGGTGGGACCCTGGTTTCTTCTCCAAACCAGAGCATCCTCAAAGATGCTCCTCCTGGGAGGTTATTTGTAACCCAAGGAAACCTCTCAGTGGGGGCGATGGGGATTTTGGAGGGTGCTTCAGCGTGCAATGAGGCTGCAGGACCCCTGTGAGGTGCACAGTGGGTTTTGCATTGGAAAAGTGGCAAAATTTGGGCAAACACAGCCCATTCTGCACCCGAGGCCCTTGCAAAGGGACCACCAGCTCAGAGCCAGCACCAGCCACTGGGTCACCGCCTCCATCCTGTTTCCTTTCCAGGGCTGATGGCACGGGCAGTGCTCCCCAACGAGGTCCTAAACCCACTTCTCATCCCACGAGCCACATCCTGACTGACCTCGCACCATCCCTCTGTCCCCGCGGGGTGCAAATCCCCCGGGAAAGGAGCCCTGGCTTTCTGCACCTTGGGGTGCCTTAAGTGCAATATTTTAGTGAGGATTTTTGTACCCTTAAACCACCTTCTTTAATTGCTTTGGTGATTGCTGAGGTTCATTTAATAGCACTTGGGCAGGTGGAAGGGCTGGAGAATAAGCTGGGTCGTGCTTGTACCCCCAGCGACCGCTGGCTGGACTCCTCGAGAAGCAAATGCCAGAATAAAACATGTTTAATTCCCTGTAGGACCTGGGAACCTCCTGAGGTGCTTTACGGAGCTGCCTCAAGAAGGGCCGGGTCCTGCCCTGGCACCGCTTCCTCCCTGCTGCCCCCATCCCTCTCCTCTGCAGCTAAATCGCTCGGGAAGGGATTAAAATTCAAATTTAAACTGATTTAATCGACAAGTAGCACGTCCACCTTTATTCATATTCTCCTCGGGCTCCTGCTCCCACGGCTTCAACTGACAGAGAATCAATCCACGCTGTCGGAGGAGGCAAATCTCCAGCCACTGGGGTGCAAATCACCTAAAAAGCTGATGATTCTCTCACCGGAGCATCCCCCTTTTGTAGCCAAGCCCAGGGCTTATTGCTCTTGAACTGGTGGAAACGAGCCCTTGATTTGCACAAGACCTTTCTTTCTCCGGTGATGGTGCAGTTGGACCCCGCGGGAGTAGGAATTCCTCTTTTTTAACAAGGATTTGGGTTGTTTCAGCATTAAGTACAAAAAAAAAAAAAAAAAACCCAAACAAACAAACAAAAAAAACCAAAAAAAAT
>VXBJ01001159.1:227419-285787 GCA_013400055.1 Nycticryphes semicollaris | reverse complement strand
GAAAAAAAAAAGAAAAAGGAGAAAAATTCAAATTTGACATGACTGTAAGTAGTAACTAGAGAAGGGGATTTAGGAGAGCACTGAGATGCAGCTGAAAAGGTAGGATGATAATTGGCACTAATATTTGGGACAGATTGAAGTGGGTATAGTGGGTATCAGGAAATCCAGCAGAATAGTGATTGCAGCAAAGGTAATCAAGCCAAATGTTTTCAGAACAGCAGTAAGGATTTATGTTTTGGCTACAAAAGTTGAGGGCAATAGCAAGTTTGCAGCTCTTCAGAAAGGAGAGTAGGTGGACTATATATGCAGGGGATATAATCAGGTTTATGACAAAGGTAGTTAGATGAATTTCAGTTGAATTTGCACTGAAAATTGCTCCCTGACTCTAGACTGGATTATCATAGTTGTTGTTACTTGCCTGCTCTGTTCTCAGGATAATTTTTGCTGCAGATGCTGTTGCCTATGGAAGCTTCTCCCCGATGCTCAGTTGTTCTCCAAGGTCCAAGTGTGATGCAGTGTAGTATGTTTCTATGTAACATGTTAATAGTAATTGTGACTGCAAAGGAAATTCTGATAAATGTACCTCAAACACCATCTGATGCAGATACTTCTTCTGAGTCTGCAAAGAGCCTGGAGCAATACCTCCAAGGGTTTAAACCTTTGCATTCATCTCCATATGTTCTTAAATTGTCATTCTTAACTTTCTAACTTAATCATAATCTTTAGAGTTGGCCCCACTTTATTAACTGTTTCTCTTTTGATCATTTCACAGAAGCCCTCTGAAGTTTTTATTCCCTAATTTCAAAGTGTTTCTTGTGCCCTCCAGGTGAGAAAGCCCAGAACTGCAATGATATCTATTTTCCCTCTTGACAACTTTCAAGCTGCAGGTGGGAATTGCCAGTGCAAGGACCCATGGCACACTAGAAAAAACATAGGGGCTCCAATAAATTAATTGGTTTGCCTATCTACTTAATTGTCCCTGGGATTAATGTACTGAATGATTAATTGCCTTCATAGGTAGTTAATCACAGATTTCAATAACTTCAGTCTAAAATCAAGCCTCCATGTAATTTCATGGCAACAAGAGTCCTTTCACATACCAACTCAGGTGTGGTTTACTGGTGAGGAGGCATGGAGCTCTAAGTGTCTTTCTCACTCTTGATCTTAACAATCCCTGGGTTAGAGGTCTGGCGTTACCCAGTTTTGTTCAATCAAACACTACATAATTGTGCTGACTAAATGTCATTTCACAACACTTTAGTATTCTACAAATTTATTCAAATATCCATCCTCCTCTTCCTTTAAATTAAATAATCACTGTGCATCCCTAAGGACTGAAGGACACAAGCAGAGGAAGAATGAGTTATAGGAGATGGACATTGCCATTCCTTTAAGATGACACTGCTCTTGTCTCAGTGTTCACAACGCAGAAGAGTACATTTTCCTAGATCTTTCCTTGGTCTTCCTCAACAAGGAGGACTGAAAGCCATCTTTGGACTAACCAGCTCTGATATAGCCACAGTTTAACCTCATGGATAAGCCTGGCCAACCTTGGATCTTTCCTCTTTCATAAGCATTTCTTTGCCTTGCTAAAGACTTGTTTACACTGGGAAACTGATCAGCCAAGATATAGCAGTATATTATTTCAATGTAACCAGTCTATTTCCTGTGTAGACAAGCCCTTAGACTAATCTTCTTGCCTGATCCATGGCCCCAGTTGCAGAAATTCTGGAACATATATTGAGTCTTATTCCACTCCTAGATTATGAAGCCTGCCAAACCTTTTCATTTTGTTCAAGGCTTCCTGTCATTTCTGCCCTGGAACCCATCTGATTCCAGATCTTTTGCCCATCAGCCAAGACTCTTCAGCCAAGCCACATATATCCTGCCACCAGGATGCTTCTGTTTTTGCCAGGCTCAAAATCCTACTTTTTTCTTCTGTCCATGGATATCTAACCTTGTTCAAATGTGAACAAACTGAGCAATGGGCAGGCTGAGGCCAAAATGGACTTCTTTTCCTCATTGCTAACTTTCACATAGATTGATGAAGAGAACCCTGCTCCTGAGAGAGTTGTATGATAAAAGCACCAATACACTCTGTTGTCTGTAACATGATCTGATGAAATCAAGAAATCCTTTTCATAGTTTAAGCACCAGACACTGATTTTATCAACTTACCTCTGTGGTAACAGCAGGCAAAGATGGCATTCTTTCTTCACACTCTTTATTTCATTATTTTCTATATCCCACTATTTTTGCTTCAGGTTGTTTTATACCTTACATTATTAAATTATATGAAGAAAATACCAAAATACCTCACAGATTTGTGGTGATGCAGATAGATGTACCTTATGAAGACACCTAGATGCAAGTGCGCATCATAGAGTAGGTAGGGATTTTTTACTGATTTACTGGAATTCTCAGTTTTAATTACTCTCATACAGTATACTTTTTTCTTTATTTTTATTTTTATTTTTATTTGATTCCCAGCAGGAATAGCAAGAGCAAGTTTAATGGAGATTTTAGCATTGAGGACAAGCATTGTAAAAAAAAGATTGCAATAGACACACAAGTTCAACTGTATAGCAGTAATTCTTCCTCTTGATGTGTAAAGTTCAACAGTATAAAAGAAACCCACTGCTTAAATGCTCTCAGGTAGTAAGTGTGGTAACTCTTGTAGCCTGTTGGCTTGTCCCTTCACCGAAGAATAAAAAATTATTGCTACATCAAGATCACAGTCTGGGGTCTTTTCCTTGCAATTTCAACCTTATTTCTACCAAGTAATACAAAGTTATAGTTTTGTCAGGGTCTTCCACTGAAACCTCAGTGTCTCTTAAAGCTCCAATGCTCACTGACACCAGGCATAAGCCTGTCATCCAGGTCTTTCCTCTCTCATTTGCATCCAGTCTTTGGGGACCACACCAGTGAGCAGCCTTCACTTGTCCTTCATAAGGATTTGTTTCTAAACAGGGCTGGCTAGCCTTACACCTAAGAGGGACCCACTTACTCTCCATTTGAAGTCAAGGAAGGTATAGCTTCCTGCTGCCAACCACATTTTTCATTGTGCTTTACCAACCATTCTTTGGTAGCTCCTTTTTCTCTGCTGAGCACTCAAGGTTGAAATCAGGGATGGAAAGGGCCTTGAAGACCAAAGAACTGACCTGGGTCAAATTATTGGAACTAAATGCTATAAAGGTGAGGAACTGTGTGTCTAGAGATCAATCTAGCCTTTTCCTATCTCAAAAATAGAGTATATGAGAGATTTTTAAAAAAGTTTGAAAGCTTTCAGACTTTAATATTGTTGATTTTGTTTGATTGTTTATTAAGAAATACTCTTGCAGCTGGGGACTGAAATCCAGCTAATCCCATTCCTTGCCAATAGCAGGATGACTCTCTTTTCTGTGGTCTGGGGAACATAAATCATTCTCTCTTCTCTCCTTTCCTCAGAAACATAAGAGAACAAGGTGCAATGGCTTTCAATTGATCTTCCAAAACAAACCAGATACATGGTGTCACATCAGCCATGCAATGAAACCCAACTGAACCTATTCTAAAGGCTTAAAAGCACAGTACAAAAGACCACCAGTGAATTTTGGCATTTCTTATTTTAGGTTGCCTGTCATAGATTGGTATGTTATGTTTAATAAACATTAAGTAAGGTTGGATGGAAAACACACTTTTGATTCATGAGAGCGTGGATATTTTGCAATAGGTTTTTGGTTTTATTCCGAAGAGGAAGTAAAAAATTCTTATGAATCTTGCAATACATTTCATTTTAATAATTCATTTTCTGATTAAAAGTAGCCAATAAAATAAAATAGCATCTTGGTAAAACTGTATTTTCCAAAGAACACTGTTAACCCAAAAGTCATTTAAATAATTATTTTATGTATCTATGCATGTGTCTAGCAGTAAGTGATAAACTAATTCTAGCAGATTCAATTTTTAAAACAGTTCATTAGCAACATGGAATCCCATTAACTTGCTGATAGCCCTATAGATTTTTTTAAAAATTGTCCTTCTCCAACAGAAGTTTGACTGGAAGAATTGTCCTGAAATATGTTTGTCTTTTATAACATTTTTTGAATATAGAGGTGGCAATTTGAAAAGTTTTAAAACATGGATTGAATACTTTCACATTACTTTTCGCACAACAGTTTAGAAGTTATTAACATCTCAGTTTATTAAACAGATTCATCCACTAGTGTATGAATTTGGGAAACTTATAACCACACTAATTGAGATAGAACAACTTAAGTGGAATTTGCATGTCACTGATCATGGCAAATTTGGTAGGAAGTATTTGTGTTACAGTTTTACAAACAACTCCAGAATAAAATTGAAGTAAGCATCTTAAAAAATTGGGTAGGCATGGCAGATACTGAAGCCTAATACTCAGTGAACTGAAGTTGCTCAGGCAACCATTGTCAAAATGAGATTGCTTACCAGTACATTCAAAATAACGAGAGGAGTAAAACAGAAAGGTGAACAAACTGGTTTGAATGACCACAGATAAGTAGAGTTGTAATAAGGGTGAAACAACACAAAAACTAAACTGAACCTTTCAGTTTCATGAACACAAGTACCTACAAACCCTGTCCTTTAGCAATTTGTTGGATTGGGTGCAGGATGTTTGGTGGATATTGGTTTGCTCAATGGAGGGATCAAATTGTGGGAACATGAATCCTAATCCAATTTGATCAACCTGGAAGCCAGGAGAGCACTGTTTTATAAATAAAAAGGTGTTCTGACTTGCACTCCTGTCCTTCAACCAACCCAGTGTTTCTCAGCCCAGCCATTTTGTCACTCATGTTTGGTTGCATAAGTGAAGTCAATGTAACAACAGAAACTATGGCTTGCAGGTGACATATCTGCTGGGTTGTGCATGTACACCATGTTGCTGAAGGCAAAGTAAGATTTTTCTTGAAGATCAAAGGCTTCCTGTTGTGTGATCTATATCTAAAAAAGACTTTAAACATATCCTAAACCTGCACCTTTCTGATTCATTCCTCTCTTAGGGAACTACTTGCTCTCATCTAAACAATATGTCATGAATCATTAATTTATTCCACTCAAATGGAAAGCTTTCCATCAACCGCAATAGGATTTGACTCAAACCTTAAGGGCCTGATACATCTACTCTTTCTTGCACTGAGTGGTGCTTCACTTGGGAAGTAGTCCCACTGTCCTCCTTAGCAGCCACTGCCACTTCTTCCTCAGCTCAGTCACTGGCTTGTTTCTCTTTCAGCCATGTGCGCTGGAAGCACAGCCTGCTTCAGGACCAGAGTGGGAGGAGAGAAGCATTCTTGTTGGTTTTCAGTCTGGCCCCTTTTAGTCTTAACTTTACAGGCAGGAGCCAGATACTTCCCATCTCTCCTCTATGACCCTGTTTCTTGTCTCGCCTATCAAAGCAAGCCATGAAATGCTTCAGCACCCAAACCAGTAGGATGAGCAGAGCTTACAGGCTGTTTGTTGCACTCACTTGCTAGGGTTTTGCATGCATTTTCAGATGGTTCTTTTCAAAAGATTAGCTCATTCCTGACACATTTTCTTTTTGAGAAAAAAAAAAAAACAACTTTATAGGAGAACTTCACTTTGCTTTTTAATAGAAGAATCCATCAATCCCCCAGCTCAGAAAGGATTTTAATCTGGGGAACAATGTCCCATGGGATCCCAATCAGTTTTTCCTCTATTTTTCATGGTACCAAGTGTCCTTCATTCCAATAGTAGAGTGGTTTCCCACACTGCAAAGGCAACACTTGCTGAACAGAACAGAGGACGTTGTCAGGGCTTGAGACCATGCTAAGAAATGGCCTTATAAGGACAACTGGAAGTTGTACTACTGTTTAAAAAGGAAGCTGTATTTCTTTGAAATCACTTTGTCTCATGCAAATATGTAGCCACAAGTATATGTGTATGTGAAGACTATATACATGCAAACACATATAACTGTGTGAGCAGTACACCTGCTAGCTCAACCAAATTGTTGAAAAACAGTAAGAGATGTGCAACGGACCTGAGTTGGCTTGCTTCCAGTAGGGCCTCAGTTGCCCTACTGGAAATACTCAGAAACCCAAGTGATGCACGTGTTATATGAACACCAAGGAGAAAATAAAAGAAAGCTTTTCTACCTGTCAAAGTAAGTTGATTATGGCTGGGCTACTAAAGAACATTTAATAAAGTCAAAGTTTTGGCAAGCTCCTGGCTCCTCAATCCAAGCTCAGTATAGTGTGGATTGTTCTACAGAAATGAAGGGATTGCCTGTTCTATTTTGGCCAAATAGTTCACAGTGTTGAGTATTAGTAACACTTGGGTTTAAGAGTGACTATCATCCTCATGGTGTTAACTCCCCCAGGGGCCCTCAGATTCCTCTGTGTTTAGATCTTCCACTGCACACTGAGTAGTTTGATCCCCCGTGGGTTTTGTTTCTGTTGTTTAAATGTGTGTTTTAACTCATTCACAGTTAAATCTGTTTTGGGTCAGGGGAGGTGGTGGTGTTCAGGCTGCCTGAGGTGAAGACAACCAGCCTGGCCAGAGCTGAAAACTTGAGCTACATTCAAGTAAGGGTGAATGACTTGACAAACTGTAGTTCTCTGATACTACTTCAGTTTTAAAGCTCTCTTCTAGGGTGCAGCAAGTCAGATAGTTTTTGTTGGTTTTACTGTTGGTCTTTACTGTTGGTCCTGTAAGCCATCTGTTGTTCAAAGTCTGAGGCTGGAGTACTGACTGGAAGACCCTTCTGGCCAGTCATGCATGACACTGGGTATATGGACTCACACAAGCATACAACCTAATTCTCACAACATGTAGTAATATATTCAGGTTTGTAGAAGCTTATCTTCAGGTTTCTTTTCAGAATCTGCAAGACTGTACTAGGGAAAGATGTCTCTGTAGCTGTTCTGACCTCATATTCCTTCCTCAAGAATCTGCTATTGCTCCTTGTAAGAGACAGGATCAATCTGACCTAACAGGACAAATCTTGTGTACCTTAAGTAATTGCATGTTTTCTTTTTTTTCTCTTGACAATTCTGATGAATGATGGTGCAAGATGGAGTCTTGATCTTGCCTGGTGCTAAAAAAAATAAATAATTTTAGTAAAGAAAAGGGAAAGAGATTAAATTCCACAGTCTTGTCACTACAACATCTCTACAACATAATTTTCTGCATTAGGAACACAACTGACATAGAAGCCAAAGTAGGCCTCAGCTTTTCCACAAAAGTTACACAGCCTTGTTATTTATTTAAGCAGGAGTGCTTGTGTTTCAGGTTAAACTCCTTGTTCTTAAATTCTCAAAATTGAAGAGCATGTAGTTTTGTACCTCTAGGTAAGGATGAGATATAGGTTAGCAAGAGGAGCCTTATGTTTTTATTTTACCAAGCAGCTAACAAGTCAGACATCCCTTTAGAGGGGGAATCCAAGGTGTCCTTGTGATTGAAACATGAGCCACCTATGTTTGTTGTGGTCACACTGGCAGTGCTGTGGGGAACAAGGGTGTGCATTTATGTTCCCACAGCCTTGGCCAGTTTGTAGCAGTGTGGTGACACTGGCTTCAGTGGAGCTGGGTTAATTGCAGTAGTTAATGGGGTGCCCATTCCACTCTAAGAATCTAGGTGCATGCAGGGGGTCATGCCAGCAACATACAATTATTTGTAATTCCAGAAACTTCTGAGCAATGAAGACTGCATTTGCATGCCTTCCCTATTGATTAGACATGAAGTTCCAGACATTAAGGATTGCAGGTCTAACTAGTCTGTCCCTTTCACAGAAGCTCTGTGATGAACTCCCATTTTTATAGGCTTTTCTTCAGGTTTTCATAAATTTATAGTGTCAGATATTAATTACTAGACCATCATTTTCCCTCATGACTTTTTAATAAAAAAATTGGAAATTCTACAAGATGAAATCGTTCATGTGAAGTAAGCACTTAAATCTAGACTTGTCGGTCTTTGTTAGCTAAATTCCAAACTTTCTCTGTTTTTAATGAAAAGTTAACATTTTTCAAAACAAGTGGAATATATTGTCTGTGATTGCTTTTTTCATGACTGAAAGAAAGAAAATTATGAACAGTGTTACTATAAACATATTTCAGTTTTGGAATGTAAACATTCAGAAAAAAAGAGGTTTCAGCTTTTCATTAGCATGAATACCAGAGAGCTAAATAACAATATCTCTGTGCTTCCCACTTGATTTAACCTCCTATTACCTAATCTGATAGAATAAAAATATGATGCACATGTTTTGCATACCATGCATAAACAGGAATCTCATGTATCATAGAGAAGTTCCGTGTATCTTTAAAAGAACTAATCCTAAGGAGAGGTGGGTTGGTGAGAGGCAGAACAGAAAGACCAAAAATGAATTGCAAGTGCTGTAAGTAGAGAAATAGTTGGATGGAGTGGTAAAAGGATATAAGAGCTGAAGTCTGATCCAGAGGAAAAGGATTTTAAAGCTCTCTTGTGCCCTCAAGATACCTTGCTTAATGAAGAAAAAAGTCCTCCATGAGTGGCAGAAATAATGAATTTTGGTTTTCAGCATCTCTTTCCTGTGTGTTTTTTCCCATCTCTAATAAAGGGTGAGGTTATTAGCCACTCTCAGGGAGAGAGGAGGGAAACATCATATGCTCAATTATATGAATGCCTTCTCACTGGAAAAAAGGGGCTGAAGCTATTGTAAAATCCGTGGAAGGAGAGCAGAGACAAAGCTAAGAACACCTGGGAATGAAATAAAATATCCCAGGTAAAATTATGGCCTGCTGATGTGAATGACAAAAATTTCATTGACTTTACAATGCCGAGCTTTCATCCCTGTTTTTAATTGTCTTCTTAAGGTAAACAGCTCTTTTTTTTTTTTTTTTTTTTCCCCATGAGGGTAAAATATGAATTGTTTAATAATTTTTGGTGTTCTTGATTAGCCAAGATTTCCCAGCTATCTGGGGATGAGTGAAAATAATCTAAAATTAAAAACTGCCCCAGTTACAAGGCTGGGCAAAGACACTAGCATTATCTCAGGGTGAAATATCAGAAGGCTGCAATGCTGGAGGAGAGGCTTAGCACATTCACTTTTCTGTTAAAAAAATAGTACTTCTGATGATGCAGTGATAAAGCTAACATGGTTATGAAGGCAAGTGACTACAGACTTTCCAAGCTTAAGGATTAAGGTTTTAGGTTAAGCAGTCCTTCTGGACAGAAAGGGGGAAGGATTAAAAATCAGAAGGAAGATCAACTGTCTCTGCTCATAATATGGGTGATAGGTAAATTGGAAAAAGCACTTTTAAAATATTTTGCAGTTGGAACATCAGAGCGAATGGACATGCAGGGACACACAGCAAAGGGCGAGTCCTCATACGTTAAATCCCAGCTGTGTGATAAGGAGTTTTCACATGACATGGGGCTAATCTGTTTACAGCAGTGATGCAGATGATCTCATGGCTTGTTTGTTTTTGGTTTTGTTTTGTTTTTCTTTGGGGTAATAGACTAGTATAATCCATAGATCTGAATCTGCAGAACAAAAATTAAAAATCTTCTTCTGCTTCTCAATCCTACCAGCATGTTCAGAGTGCTCTCTGAGCTCTCAGTGAGAAAGGAATGTTCCTTCAAAAAGGAAAGGGAATTTACCTTGTTATGTATACCTCCAAATTTTTCAATAGCCAAAAAGTGGACAATGCAGGAATCTTTGTGGTGTTGGTGATTAGTCATTCTTTTTTGTTCTGCTCTGCAGACACAAACACAATGTCCACCTTTTTCCTCTTAAAATTGTTTTGCAGAAAGTTGACATTTTTACAGACATTTATTTTATTTTTTGATAGAACTGTAAAAGCACTCGAAGTATTTTTATAGTTCACATGCCTTCTGTGCACAAAAGGTGTTATAGAATTTGTTGGGGATGGGGAATGATGTGGGAAAGCCTTCCTATCATCTCAAATATTTACAGGACTTGAAAAATCAATATTAATTTGCATAGAGTTATAGAAAAAGAAGTAGGAGCATTTGAATTTCTGTTACAAGACACAGTGAATAAACTATGACTTTTGGGGAAAAATAGAATGCTACAAAGGCTGAGTTATAATCAGCTCAGCAGAGGTCATAGCAGGTTGATCCAACAGCCATCCTCATTGAGGTCCCAGTTCCACGCAGCATTTAAATGCATGCTTAATTTTAATCACATACATAAGTCCTGCATGACCTTAATGTTAAGCACGTGCTTGAGTGCATTGCTGAAGTGTGGATGCAGAAATGGTTTCATGAGTGCTGGAAGTAAGAAGAAGAAAGAGCCCCTTACTGTAGGTCTCACTTACAGCACTCTCTGCAGGATCTAAGGCTGCAGTATTAGTTCTGAAGCAGGAATGTCCACATTTTTTCATTTGCTTGTTTGTTTGTTTGTTTTTTATCAGAGTTAGGTTAATGGCTGGACTAAGTGATCTCAAAGGTCCCATCCAACCTAGAAAATTCTATGATTCTAACACTGTGAAGCAGAGAACAAGATAAACAGTTTGGAAGTGAAGGTGTGCTAAGAAGTGCAAAACACGCTGCACAAGTTGACAATGCACTTTTCTTCTTTATGGGTTGTATTTAATTCTATGGCTGTCATTCTACAAGGACTTTAGCAAATGCTCACAGTCAGTAGGTGATAACTTAAATGGGAAAGCTGATCATGGCTCAGAATTCAACCCATGCTCTACTTTTGCAGAATACAAGTCTACACACACTGCTTATTCATACAGGGTTGAATCTTACTATCTGTTATGGCATAACCATCTTTTCTTCAGACTTTGCTGTCATTATTTTAAGGTAAGTTTTCATTGTGACACAAGTGAAAAAATCCACCCTCCTATTGTAAGATAAAAGATGGGGAGAGTTTTCTTGTTAAGATCCTCAGACTAGTAGGTTTCTCAATCATGTTCATTTGCCATTGATACTGAACTGCTATCTTGATATTTATACCTGGATTGTGGCAGCTCTGCTGTTTCCAGCAAAGCTGTGTTCCAGAACGGGAATGGTCACTTCCCCTTATATGCTTGCATCATTCTGACAAGTCAACTGAACTCTGAGAAGATAGAAAGCATGTTAAATAGGGTCCTAACATCAGTATTGTATTAATTGTGTCAAATTCCCTCGTATTTCCATCACTACCCTGTCAGTGAGACTTCAATAGAATGTACTGGTTTAAATGGAAAAAGAGCTGGATCAAACAACACAGCCCAAAAAAAGAAAACATAGTGCAAAAGAAATTCCCTAAGGATAGATGTGAGCTTTCCTAGTGCAGTGGTCTGACTGGCAGCCAGGCCAGTTTTCCTTCTTTGAAGTTCATGTTTCCTGCACAAACATCTCTACTTCTCCATCCATGCCAGGGGTAAGGGGGTGTGGGGAGGAAACCCTCTCCTTGCTTTTTTTATGAAAGCTATCATGGTGAGGACTATAATTTTAATTTTTATCCAATGGCATGTTGAAGGTGAAGGAGGAGCTAGTGTAGTCCACAGTTCACCACCATTTTGCTGTGACACTGGACAATGGGGCTGGCAGCACATAAACTTCTTTAGCAATCCTGCTGTTTGGCCTCAGCCAGAAAGTGTATTCATGATTTGAGCAGATGTTTCTGCTTTTAGGAATCAGTTGTTTCCTCTTTTCCAGAAGCACATGCCAGCACACTCAGTATCTGGAAACCTGCTGCTTCACAGTAGGTCCAGAGTCTAAACTGGTACTTTACTAGAAAATGGTAATAAAGCAGTTTGAATTGCTTTTCATCCTTCGTGCTCTTAATGACTTTCAGGTTCATATGAGACCAATCAATTAATCCTGCTTCAGACCTAGAGGAATGGGATGTTTCTTACCCTCTGAACAGAAAAGAAGCCCATAACAGAGATTACCAATCTACTTATTAAGACTTATGTCAGCAGCGTAGTCTAACAGAGCCTCCAGCTGGGGTTGGGACTACGGATTTGCAATCTTGTATAAGCCTAATGTTCACTAGTCATCTGCTAATTAATTGCTAAATCACAAAAGGCAAATCATAATTATTGTTTCAGGTTAGCAATTTTCCCTGACCTGATTGCATGCTTGCTGTTTTGAAGAACTAAGGAACGAGGCTCATTTAGGAACATTTACCTGTATAACCTAGGTTTCTGGTTCTGTTTGTTTTTGTTTTCTGGTGCTGAAAAATTTCCTTCAATTTTAAAAAGTCTTGGACAGATTCTGCTAGCCGTCATTCTGGGAGATCAATGAAGAAGTAGGATACTAACGAGAGTAAGAGTATATAGAGTTGAATCGGTTATGGCTCTGGTCCTGCAAAGATTTTCAGTGGACTGAATGTATCAGTACACCAAGCTAAATTTGTGCAGATCAGGTTATATGCTGTTTCCCATTTCAGGGCTTCTTTATGGAGGCAATTGGGCTACTTGTACAGCAAACCCATGCTTTTGTATCATCTCTCTTTATTTGCTGGATGTAGCACTAACACTTGGTAAAAAGTTTCTGCTGTAGTTGTAACTGGTGGACAGAAGCACAGAAATTATTAAATGTTCTTCCAAAAAGCCCATTGAGATCAGAATCAAAGCTGTTATTGATCTCAGGTGTACAAAGTAAAGCTTTCATTTAATAATTGGTAATGGCATATTTGAAAACTATAGATGAAAGAAAGCTTCCCCAGTTCTTTTGTCACCTGGTTCTGCACATCCAGGACTCTTTGTGAAGTTAATGGGACATCAGGAAGCCTTCTGGCTCACAGTTGGACATATTCACACATTAGGGCTGGCTGACGTGTGGCTGAAGTCACGAGGATGCAGAAGATACTGCTTTGGCTCAGAAAGCTCTTACTCAGCTTGCTATCTAAATCTATCCCAACTCATCAAGCCTAACATGTTTAGATCTCTTCTGATCGGTATCTGTTATTAGTGTGGTGAGAAGGTTGACTTGGAAGCTTTGAAATGACAGTCTAGAAATTGAAGTAATTTCCTTGCTGGGACTAAGGCAGTTCTGGAAATCCTGAGAGTAACAACATAGGAGAGATGAGTCTGATGCACAAATTCATAGTCTGAGATTATCTCACAGAATCACAGAATATCAAGGATTGGAAGGGACCTTGAAAGATCATCTAGTCCAATCCCCCTGCCAGAGCAGGAACACCTAGATCAGGTCACACAGGAATGCATCCAGACGGGTTTTGAATGTCTCCAGAGAAGGAGACTCCTGCTCACCAACTAACAAGACACTGATCTGCCCACTGTCACTGGACAAAGTCATAGCTCAAAGATTTTGATGTCTGCACTCAGCCAGCCAGTTCTCAGGACTAGTGCTCCCTGATGCTTTGTGTTTTCTGGTTTTAAACTGAGATTGCAGAGGTAAAACCCCTGGTAAAGGCCAGCTGTATGCATTCTTCGAGGAAAAAAGAAAACCAATAGAAAAGAGGGCTGCAGCTCCAGTGCAGTAGATGACTCAGGAACACTGAAGGAATTTTCTAGCAAGCAAGAAGCTGCTACAGACCAAGAGGCATTTGCGTTTGGTTCCCTCCACCCTGCTGTAACTCTAGCCAGCCAACAAATCAACACAGCAGACATTCAGTGGTACTGGCCCCAGCCCAGGTCTCTGTGCCAGATTCTTAGCACACCTGTTAAACAGATTCCTTTCACCCAGCTTTCAGCTAACGTTTCAGCTGTAGCTGGTGATATGCTCGGCCTCCTGCCAGCCTATGGCTGCTAGCTGCAGTCATCACCCATCATACTTCAGCGCTCACCATGGCACTGGCATGTCAAAACCACACAAAAAGCACTATCTCCCTGAACCGTATGGGATAATCCACCTGACTGGTGTAGTATTAAGTACACAACGAATGCCTAGTTGTGTTGGTTTTGGCCAGCACTAAGGAAGGATGATGGCAAACTTCCCAGCATGCTGAAATACAGCCTCGTTACAGGTTCTGCCTTATGTCTTTGGGGCTCCATCCATCCAAGAGCATGCCCTGACAGCTCTCTGCCCAAGCACTGTGCCATGCTGTGCCATCCCGCCTGAAGATGGAGAGAGCTTCATGGCCCGAGTGAGCGCTGCAGAGAGGGATGTGGGCTGGTGTCAGCACCACTCTTCCTTTACAGATGCTCAGCAGGGGCACTATGAAGTCTGCTCTTCTGAAGGACTACTGGTAGCGTTAGAGGGACATCTCACTGGAAGGTGCAGGGCTCTGAGAGCAGGAAAGCAGAGTACATGGGGAAAGGCTTCAAAGGAAAAGTGCAGGTTACCTGCCCTGTCTCATTGCTGTGCTGAATCACTTTGAAGTTTAAGTTTATAGTCTGGAAATAGGAGTTGGTTTAAGCTTACCATGAACTTCTTAAGAAAAGAAGATGGGAAAGGAGCTACAGGGAGAATAGGAGAAGCAGCAACAGGTGGCTGGACAGCATGGGTTTCAGCTGTCTTTTGAGCAGGCTATAATATTTTGAAAGGCACATCTGCTGCCATAATGCATATAGGGATTAAGGGGAGTAGACAATCACAGAATCACAGAATGATACAGGGTTGGAAGGGACCTCTGAAGATCATTTAGTCCAACCCCCTGCCAAAGCAGGTCCACCTAGAGCAGGCTGCACAAGAACATTACCAGTCAGGTTTTGAATATCCCCAGAGACAGAGACTGCACCACCTCTTTGGGCAGCCTGTTCCAGTGCTTTGCCACCCTCGAAGTAAAGACGTTCTTCCTCAGTACAATGATATGGTACTCCTCCTCTGCTCTTTTTGCATGTCTTTTGCCCATGTTTATTAACACCTTTGGAGGGTTTGCACCTTAGTTTTTTGATGAGGAAGTTTCAGATTTGCCCTTAACTAATTTTGGTCCAATGTTGTAATACCAAGAAGATTGAACTGGCTTCTCATATAGTCTCTGGATGGTGTCCACTGCTGGAAAATACATTGGAGTGTTCCAGCAGAAAAGTTCTCACAGATACAACAGTAAGCATTTCCATCTGAACATCTGTCTTAGAATCAGTATTTTTGGGAACCCCAAGGAGAAGGAAAAGGGCAAACAGGAGGACTCCACACACAAAGAAAGGATGATTTATCTTATCTATATATGCAGCTACATATGTCAGTGTTTCTAGGTGATTTTTTCAAGTACTGCTGCTGAAGACAAAGTTCCTCTAATTTTTTTGCAAACCTAGAGATAAACCCACAATACTTACAATACAAGACCATTCACACATAATGATGGGTGAGATTCACAGCTACTTCATTTCAGGCATTCCCATCTGACAACACACTGGGAGCAGGGTAGGTTCAGTCTCTCCCCAAGAAACTACAATGAAGGCATTATCTGGAGTAATAATGAAGGAACCTTAGACTTCTCTCCTGATCTTGATCCAGCTGAGTTTTTTATACTGCTCCAAGTTAACAGGGCTGGAGCTAGCTCTAAAGTGTTTGATTTGAATGCTCCTTTCTCGCACTAGGATCTTTTCTCCCTCTTTGGTTGTTTAGAATAATGGCTATTCTCTCACATGGAGAATGCATTGCTTGTGCAGCCAGTGGTGAAATGGAAGTCTTATTCTTCTAGTTAGCAAAGTCATGTGTGATATGTTCACTCTTAGCAGTGCTCAAGGGCAGTGCTAATTTATTTTTGTAACAGTCTTTTATAGATGGAGAATTTGGTGACAGTCATTATTTATTCATGTTGCTATGCAGCTTTGCATGGCATGTCGTAGTGGCCCACAGCAACTGGAAGTAGTTATTTTCTTAGGAAAGTGTAGAGACCAAAATTGATAACACACAGTGACGTACAGGAATCTGCTTATGTTTGGAGAAGATAATGCACACCAGCAATGGGAGATGCAGGTGGCTAAGAGTTCTTGTTTTCCTCATGCCTAGTCCTCTTTCATAGCTCTCCTGATGTGGGTGTATTTGACTTCATAAGAAGGTGTTTACAGCAAGTAGAAATTATTTCCATACATTTGTATTGTTGTTCACAGTTAATACAATCATATAGTTGTGTTAAGAGCCTTCTCCATGATTCCTAAGAAAAGACATGACAATATAACCAGGTCTGCTCTTCAGGGATGAAAGCTCAAAGTCACATCTGCTCTCATTAGGTTCAAATTTGGCTATGCTGAACACATGCCATCATCACTATCATTTCCATGGCAACACATTGCAATATTATACTATTCAAGTCATGTGACAGAAGGTCAGGCTGAAAAGAAACCTGGACTGGGAGAAATGAAGCACTTGTGTCTTCAGTGGTATTAATAAACAAAACAGCCACCAGCAAAGTAGATTGGCTTTTGTATAAATATTTCCTTCCTCAAGCTTGCCTGAACGAAAAAGCTGTTCTCTGGGGATCTGTCTATCAGTGTGGTCTGTCACGGGCTACAGGCTTCTTATTCTTCTCCTATGATCTCTGTATAGCTGGAGTGCTGAGTTCTCATAGAGTTATTGGGGAATCTAGTTTTATTTTGCATGGTTTCTGACAAATTAAAAAAGCAGATATCTTGGGGAACGAGTCAGTCAGCTTCATGTAAATCGTGACAGCTAACCTCTCTCTTCAGCTGGTGGAGTACTGTAAATTATGTGCTTTATTTTTTGATAAGATAAAGTTGGCTGTTCTTCTATTCAAAGAGAGGGGGGGAAACAAAGCTTTAAGAATGAAGGAACGTATTAATAATTTGAGTTCATAATGACTTTTAAGAACATCTAGATTAAAAGAAAATTAAGCAGAAAGGTAAGAACTTCAAAATTAGGATTGTTATTCTTGCTTATGCAGCCTTGAGGTCAGTAAGTGTCCTTCTTCTGATTTCAACAGACTTTATGAAGACCTCCAACAACAATAATATGCTGATTCTTCCCCATTAGAGACAAAAAGAGCAACATGAATATTATTGTTTCTTACATGCAGACAATTTCTCAGTGTATGCAAGCTGAGGGTTTATTATGCCACAATTTACAAAAAGTTTTGTAAAACTTACTTAAAAACATTATCATACTAGTTTCACCGTGAAAATCCAAAACCACAATTTAGGTAAATAACAGGGAAAATCACTTTCAAAATCAATGCTGGCTAAGTTTCTATTTCAAGAATTAAAGCAGAAGTTAATACATTAGCATATTTCATATCTTTGAAGTACAGGTTATACTGAAATTAACCAGAGAGAGCAAAATTTGTGAAGGCATAAAGGGGAAGTGAAGATAGTAAACATGTTTTGAGTTTTTAAAATCCTGCCCCTCCCCATCATTTCAAGGATAATCTTGCACTTCCATTTCTCAGTGCAATAGGGCGGACATGGTAAATTATGGAAAAAGCATTAATTTACTGTGGCCATTTTCACTCTGTGCTTTTCTAAAAAGCCAGGCAAAAAACCCCAAAGATGCCCAACAGCCACTGAGAAAAAACATCCAACAAGATTTGATTTGCAAACCACAGATACCAAGAAAAAGGGCTCCTTTTGATTTTAATGATTGGACTGGTTTCATAGCGTTCCATTATGAAACGTGATGCCAATCAAGATAAAAAGAGTTAATGCTTCTGCATTTCTAATTGGAAAAAAATGAAACTGCAGATCTTTCTAAGTATGTTGGGGGAAAAGCCACACTTACTCTTATCAGTCTGCATTTTTTTATAAAATGGAATTAGCGTCACTCAGCCTTAAAGAAAACTTCATCAATGCCAAGGTAGGAGAAAACACTATTATTTATTCATTTGTACTGTCTATTGTCAAATTTTTAATATCATTATGTTCTATAGATCACAAAGAGCCTAAATATATAAGATAGTGAGTAGACATAGAATGATAGAATAATTTGGGTTGGAAGAGATGTCTGGAGGTCATCTGGTGGTTCAGTGTCCTACTCAGACCATGGCCAGTTAGATCAGTGTGCTCCAGATCTTGATCAGTTGAATTGTTAACGTCTAGGGCAGAGGTCCCACAATCAGCTCTGGGCTGCTTCCAGTGTCTGACTACCACATCAGGATTTGCTTTTTCTTAATAAGTAATCAGAACTTAGCTTGCTGCAGTTTGCATCCACTGCCTCTCATCCTATTGCTATAAAACCCCAAGAAAAGTCTGGCTCTATCCTCCCTATACCTCTCCGTGAAGGGCTAAAGGCAGCAATAATGTCATTCCTTAGCCCTCCCTTTCTAAAAATCTGCAAATATAAGACTGAGCAAAGTTACTCATAGGAGAATTCTGGAAGGAAAAAGTTTATGGAAAAGACACCTGATATGACATCTCCTCAATGTTATTTGTGTGGAAGAAGAGTGTGTGGCTCTGAGGGCACTGAGGAGAAAATACAGCTGCCTACATGCAAATCTTCTGCAGCAATGGACAGACAATAACCAGACAGGAGGGGAACTAATGTACAAGGGAGAGAAGCTGTGACACCATAAACCTATTATGAAATCACTGAAAGAATCAAGGTGGAGGCAGAAGATCTTACAAGTAATTAGAGTTTTCCTCCTGAAATACTTCATCAGGTTGCCAGGGCTATAAATGCTGTATCCAAGGGGGAAAATGGAGGGGTCCTATGCACAGGCAGATATCAGCTGACCGTCCTATCAATGTGCCAAAGGTATTACTCATATAATACATTACTAATATGTCTTGGTTTAAGTGTCAGTAAACACCTCTGGGCAGCTCTCCACTGTCAGAGCACTTGTAAACAAATCTGAGTAGCTTCTAATTTAAATTGAGCTGTCTAAAGCAACAAGTCCTATGATAAAGTGTGAGCATAACTGGAATTATTAAAACTCTCAATTTGTTTTTTTTTCGCCTACCTCTCACATTAGTAAGAAACAAAGAGAATTATTGTCATGTATCCCCATTCATAGAATCATAGAATTGGAATCATAGCATTGGAAGGGACCTTAAAGATCATTGAGTTCCAAGCCCTCTGCAATGGGCAGGCACATCTCCCACTAGACCAGGTTGCTCAAAGCTCCTTGCAGGTTGGTCTTGAACCCTTCCAGGTAAGGAGCATTGACAGCTTCTCTGGGCAACCTGTTCCAGTGTCTCACAACCCTCACAACAAAGAATTTCTTTCTAATACCTAATCTAAATCTCCTCTCTTTCAATTTAAAACTTTTACCGCTCATCCTATCATCGTATTGCCTGATATAGAGTCCCTCCCCATCTCTCCTGTAAGCCACCTTCAGGTTCTGGATGGCCCTTATAAGGTCACCCTGGAGCCTTCTCCAGGCTGAATGACCCCAGCTCTCTCAGACTGTCTTCATAGGAGAGGTGCTCCAGCCCCCTGATCATTTTTGTGGGCCTCCTCTGGTCCCATTCGAACTGGTCCATATCTTTCCTGTGTTGAAGACACCAAAGCTGGACACAGTACCCCAGGTGGGGTCTCACAAGAGCAGAGTAGAAGGGTAGAATCATCTCCCACGACCTGCTGGCCACATTTCTTTTGATGCAGCCCAGGATGTGGTTGGCTTTCTGGGCTGCCAGCATGCATTGCCACCTCATGTCAAGCTTCTCATCCAGAAGCACTCCCAAGTCCTTCTCAGGGCTGCTCTCCAGCCATTCTCTGCCCAACCTGTATTTGAGCCTGGGACTGCCATGTCCCAGCTGCAGGGTCCTGCACTTGGATTGGTTGATATTCATAAGATTTGCACAGGCCCACTTCTCAAGCCTGTCCAGATCCCTCTGAATGGCGTACCTTCCCTCCAGCGTTTTGACCGTGCCACACAGCTTGGTGGTGTTGGCAGACTTGCTGAGGGTGCACTCTGTCCAGCATGTCTCCAGCAAAGATGTTAAACAGCACTGGTCCCATTAATGACCCCCGAGGAACACCACTTGTTGCTGGCCACCACTTGGACCTTGAGCTGTTGATCACAACAGTGTGGCCATCCAGCCAGTTCCTACCTACTGAGTGGTCTGTCCATCAAATCCACAACTTTCCAATTTTGAGATCAAGATGTCGTGTGGGACAGTGTTGAGTATNTCTTCATTCTCATAGACCTTGTTTTTGCGTTTTGCAACTTGGGCAGTGTGGTTAGAGTGCTTGCAGTGAAGATCAAGGCACAAAGGTCATTCAGTAACTCAGCCTTGTCCATATGCTGGGTAACCAGGTTTCTGGTTTCTTTCTGGAGAGGGCCCACATGTTCTCTAGTTTTGCCTTTATCCCTGACATATAAGTTTTTCTTGTTATCCTTGATGTCCCTGGCCAGATTTAATTCTGTCTGGGCTCTAGCTTGCCTAATCTGGTTCCTGGCCACTCGGACAATTTCTCTATATTCTACCCAGTCTACCCATCTTTGCTTTCACCCTCTGTAGGCCTCCTTTTTGTTTTTAAGCTTATCCAGGAGCTTCTTGTTTATATATGCAGGCCACCTGCCTTTTTTGTTTGACTTCCTCTTTTTTGGGATGCACCTTTCCTGAGCTTGGAGGAGGTTATCCTTGAATACTAACCAACTTTCTTGGGCCCCTCTCCCCTCCAGTACTTTTTCCTTTGTTACCCTGCCAATCAGGTCCCTCAAGAGGCCAAAATCTGCTCTCTTGAAGTCCAGGGTAGTGAGTTTGCTGTGTATCCTGCATATACTCAGATACATCAGAAAATTAAACCTACATGGAAGATGGAGCACAAGCCCTTGAACTGAGACAATAAGATTGGAGACTGCATCAGACCTTGGGTCCTATTTGCTCTAGCATCCCTTGCCATAACTTAAGAAAGATCTCCAGTGACCAATATGTAGGAGAAGAGCTGCTGTCAGTATAACCCACAGTACTGTACATTCAGTAGATATGTGTGTTACTGCTAGCTACAAAGAGAACTGAGTTCATTAATGACAAATCAGAGTTCTCTGCTTGAATTGCATTTCTTCCTGTGTGCAGATTCTATTGTGGAGCTGAGTCCAAACCGGTCATGAAATAATTTGCATCTGAGGCTAACAAACAAAATACTGTTAGCTGAATAGCAGCCAAAGGTGAGAAGAAGTTCTTTTTCCTCTGGATGCTAAGATGGATTGCCTTGAAAAGAGTTGCTAAGCCTAAATTCTGAAATATTTTCGAAGAGTTTTTTAGTTACTATATTTCTCATCTTCATGGAATTAAAGAAAGGAAAAGTATAAAATTAGACCTCGTTGTCCTGTCTTCCCTCACCCCCACCTCAAATGTTTTTCCTTCATCTCAAGGTTTCTCCTTTTAGCTTAACTTTTTCTGAAGAATCTTTTTGCAATTTATACTTACTTCCACTTTATTTATTTTTACTTTTATTTCTTTTAGCACGTATTGGCTGGAGTGGACACAACATTTCCCTGTGCATTGAGCTTGCTTCTGCCTGCTTCAAAGAAGAGAAGTTTTCACATATACTGAAAGTAGATTATTTCCTGCTTTGGTCCTGTTTCCAAACATTACTACAAACAGAAACCCAATCTGATGGTAGAGCTAGGACCAGAGTCCATTGAAAAAATGAACTCAAAAAACCGAGTCCAGTAACTTTTGGATACAGTGTTTGAAGGAACACATAATGGAAGACATTAGTTCATTTTGATACTAATCACAACTGAAGCAGATAAAGTAATTAATTGAATAGAAGTGGGAGATTTGATTTTGATATTGGAGATTGAGTTCACTTTCTGATCATTGAAAACACTGATCATTTAAGGTCAGTTGGACTCTCCAGGGCTGCAGGACTGGACGCTTTATTAAACTGCTTGTGTAGAGCTCATGGAATTGCTGGACTTTTGCTCCCATAAAATTCCAGTGGTCAGCTACAACATCGTCCTTTGACTGCTTTGCTTGGTACAATGTAGAAGCTCTCAATATGCCATCTCTCCATAAAAATGGGAGATACGACCCAGTCAGCCTGGAGCCCTGAAGCAATGCTGGTCATCCTGATTTCTCAGCATGTGGCATTGTTTAGAACTGGAGATAACTGAGGGTAATTAGATGCACCTCCTTTCTGAGAGTCACATGCTACTGTTCCAGAACTTCATCTTGTAGAAGGAAAATACAGCTTCAGATAAAATCAAACACTGCTCTGCCTGGTTGGCTAACCATTCTTGTTTCTTTTTGGCCCTAGGCATCCATTAAGGAGGCCAGGATGTTCCTTCCCCTACACAAGTCCTCTTCTGAATCATGCAGCAGCTTCTCTGCAGCCTAGCCAATTTCCTTCTCCCTTGGTTGATCCTGCAAGTAAACAAAAAATACCTGCCAAGTAAGTACATCCTGCTCAGGGGTCCTCATCTTGGAGCTTCCTTTCCAATTTCTCGTCCCTTATGTTTTTTTAAGAGCGCTATATTGATACTTGGCTCCTGTCTTCTGGCTCCAGGAAAATTCCACTGCCTGGAGCCTGCCCTCAGAACGGCCTCATGGCCTAAGCCATCTCATTGCATTACCAATGCTTTCACATAAATGGAAGATGTTTAGGTTGATGATCTCCCATTGTTAACCATGTGTCACCTCCCTTTGCCATTTCAGTTCAAAATGGTGGTAAAAACATGGCCAGGAGGGATAACTGCCTACTTTAAAAGCAGAGTTCCAAGTCTGCCAGAGAAACTCCTGCATTATCAAGCAGAATCAATACGAAGATCAAGCTATTTCAAAATATATAATTGTGCCAGTAGACTCTGGTTCACATTTGATTTCAGAGAAGGTTTTCTGAATTGTCCAAAGGCCACATGATTAAGTTAATAGCTAATAATCTATATATGTAATTTAAAAGAGGTTTTTAACAAATACCTAGATGAAGCTGATAAAGCATCTTGAAGAAAGTTAATTAGGCCTTTGTCTTCAAAGTTGATTTTTTGAGTACACTGGTGTATCATAGCTAGAAAGTATTTTGGAAAACCCTTCATATCTTCCATAGTTAAATAAATATTAGGGTTTTCAAGGCTGTTTGAGACTGAAATTACCAAGCTGCATTTGGAGAGCACCTTGGAATTTACTTATTAAATTTCATCAAGTTCAATTCTCTTCACTGTACTCAGTTCCTCCCTTCACCTCTTTTTTTTTTTTTTCCCCCTAAATTAATATTTTGGATAAACTTCTAAGTCATAAATTTAAGAGCAAATAATTCAAAATCTCTACCATGAGTTTTTCAAAATTGCACAGCCCTAGCCAAATGATGCTCTCATTGAAGTCAGTGGTAAAATGTCCAGCAACTTCAAAAGAAGCAAAGTTAAGCCAACACAGAGTCCTTATTAAACCCCCACCTTTATTAGTTTAAAAAGAAGGGGAAGTTTAAAACGACTAACTAAGGAAATTCAATGCCCAAATCCCATTGTAATTCAATAGGAATGGGGCGCCAAATTCCCTCAGGCTGCTTTGCAAATTCTCTCCCACAATGGATGCCAAACTTGCTCCCATAATGAGCCAGTCATTTTGTAATGTCAGAGGGTCAAGGTGATTGCTGGGCAGTGATACCTGGCCATAGCTGTGGAAGTATTGTGTTTCTACCACTGTGGGTCTGTGAAACAAAATCATCTGGATGAGTTTAGAATGGATTAGGAATGACCCAGCTGGAGACAGGAGAGGGTGGGGCTGGTTGTTGAGTTTAAGAGGGCCATTTAGTCTATCCAGGATGCTTCACCTCCACCTCTAGGGACCTATGAGTCCTGGAGAGGGAAATGAGGCAAGGAACTTACAGGTAAGATCACAAAGGCTTGAAGCATTGGTTTAAGAATTTCCTCCAAAAGATCAGATGGTGTTTTTTATGGTTGCTGCTCCAGATCAAGTGAAGACAAAGCTGTAGCTGCTTCCTCAGTTATCCATCCCTCAGACACACAGGCTGGGATATATCAAATCTTTCTCTCCACTTGCCATCAGGCTGGAAAAAGCAGTCCCTCTCCCACTGCAGCAGAGATTTGGAAAGCTGTTACCTAGAAACGGCAGACCCTCCACCCCAAGCCAACACTTTGCACAGGACTGCAATCCCTGTTTTTGGTCATGCAGTGTTTGCAGCAGAAAAAGGGACCACTAACACTTGCCATTCACAGCCTGGAGAGCCAGCTCCCTCTAATGCTCTGTCTGTATGTGAGAATATTTGCCTAGAATTGCAGAGATGTATAAAGCTACTTTGGGGAAAACAAGTTCACTTGACTTCATACACAAGTTCTAATTTCTCCAAAGAAAAGGGCAAAAAATGGTTCCTGCACTATCATCAGTCAAGAAGTCATGAATATTGAAATTTCTTTATGCTTCCTTGCTCTTGAAAAGAACCCTCTCCCAAAAATTAAAATAAAACCATCCTTTCTCCTTTTCTCCCACCGTTAAGGTTGGTCAGCTTCATGGCCTGAACCAAGCATTTTATCTGGTTTCTTTCATGAGCTTTTATTAACTCCACGTGGGCTTGGATTGTCAGAGATTTATTAAAATGCAAGATGGAAGGAGTACATTGTTTTGATAACTCGACATTTTAAAGAGTTGGATCAATTTTGCATTAGATGACCAAACCTACCAGAATCTACAAGAGACTAGGGGAAAAAACCTAAGTGCAACAAGAGATAATTTGTTTCAAGTGGACTCGTTGGGGGTCCCTTCAGAGTTCTGTTCTTCATGCTCAAATTATATCCCATGGTGGTGTTTTTAGCAGCCAAATTCTTAGATTATGCATGATTGTGTATGGAGCTAATCAGTCTACAAGCACTGTTTCATTATCAATTGCCAGCAACAAGAGATTTCCAGTTTCGTGGTATTATTGACAGCCCAGTAGGTTAATATCACATATTAGAAGCACAGTGTCATATTTCACAGGTGCATGGTTTCCCTTAACAGTGAGGTATTGTTATGAGAGGGTCCAGAAGCCCATGAAAGTCCACCGGAACACTCCAACTCATTTGACTGGGCAAAGAACACTTGTTCTTACATCAAGGAAAAACTCATAGCATTAACAATCCCCTGTCCTGAGTGCACAATTATTATTTATATTTTCCCAATTATTTTCAGGTCAGGTTTCCTGAAAGTGAAAATGAGAATTTGAGCTGCTAAGATACAACAATTATGTCCTCTCCTTATATATCGTAAATCAATCATGCTGTCCTGTCTGTACTAAGTTTTATGGGGGACTATATCTGAAGTCTTACTCCTGCTGATTGTGAAGTTTCTGATGTGTGAGAGAAATGGCAGATGGGACTGTCTAGAGGGTTAGCTTTGAGTTGCTGCTGGGGATAAGATATAATTCTGAACACAGTCAACTGTACATCTTTAGGTAGGCACATCATGGTTGGAAGCAGGATGCCACATTTGAAGCAATCTAGTGTTATGCAGGGAGACAACCATGGACAGACATACCGCTTTTCTGTAAAAAACTGCTCGGAAATATTTGAGGTTCATTGTGAAGGTGGTGAAAGCCAGGAGGTAGGAGGGGGAGAGGAAGTCGGGATACCTCAATTCTTTGATTTTGCTTCTGAAGAAACAGGAGTTCTGAATGAATAAGACCATCTTCCAGTGGTTGTTTTCCTTTTTGTCCTCAGGTTATTAAGAGCTTCTGTTCACACGATTATTCCACATCAGCTCTGTGAAGGAATGTTTTTATTCAGAATAAGCGTTGGTTTTCATAATTTACTTTAATCCACTTTGAGAGCACCAAGGTGTTCCTGACAGTGAAACTGAAGAAACCAGCGTGTATGTGTTTTACCTAGCTACTCAAAGTGCAAGAGGCAAACCCCTTCTCTGCTTTCTGAACAGGTCAAAAAAATGATTGCGGACACTGAGCTACTCTTCTTCTAGAGAGTTCTCCTGTCCACAGCCCCACAATACTGAAGACCTCAGGTGGCCATTTGAAAAAATAATCAGTCAAGATTCCTATAGTAATTCTTAGGTCATTGCCTATAAGGACCTTGACAATTTACACCAAATAACTTTTTCCCCTTCAGGTGGTTGGTGCAGGTTTATTCCTTTCCTGGAGTGCAGCTAGAAGTGAGCTTAAGGCATGAAGACCTCACAGGCAAGGTGGCTTCTTCCATAGTTGATATGTAAGATTCCCTGGAAAATCTGTGGTCATGCAAAAAGAGTCTAATAGGCAGCTATTTAAGTTATGCAGACACCTGAAACAAAATATCCTGCATGGACAGGCCTTGCAGTTGGTCTGTCCTATCTATATATGTTCTGACAGCTCTTCCAAACACTATGGACATCTTAGATTAATTCTTTCAAAGTTATTGTAGTCAGTGAACCATATAGCCTCACTTTGATGACCACATAACTAATAATTATAATCACATACCATTTTATCAGTCATTTGAGATTTTCTTTTACAGTGCCAACTGTATAAACATACTTTTATATTATACTTTGTATTTATGGTATTCACCAGAAATTCACCAAAGAGAATATAAAGATATGCTTTAAGTAATTCAAAACTGAAACTAGGGCTCTCAATTCATCTATGTCATTTGAGGATAAGCAAACAAACACCTAGATGGGAGTGAAGTGTACATGTGTCAAAATGTTGGGCGGGGGTGGGGAGGAGGGCGGGGGAAGGGCGGGAAATGCAATTCTTCAGAAATGAATCCCTGGTGATGCACAAAGGCAGCTTCTTTTCTATGTTTTTGCATTTGATACTGTGTAGATGCTTAAAATATCATCCCAGTAATGTTGTATTTTGGGCAAGGACCACTAAAATTTCATACCAGCAGTATCACCAGACATTTCCTATCAGCGGTATCACCAAGCTTATTTAAATTGTAATATATTTGAAAAGATAACTCATCCACACTGGCCTTGCTTAGTTCTCTGCTTTCTGTGTCAGCATTTGTCTCTGAAGATTTTTCATGCTGTTGCACTATATAATCTTGAGTAGATATACCCAGTAATTCTTCTCTGGACAGACCAAGTAAACTCAACAAGCTTTCCCATCCTCCTTCATCCTCCCCAGCCACTCAAACATCCAAATAAAGGAAAAAAAACCCCAAAACTGGCTTTCTGGAAGTGTTCAGCAATACAGCTCACTTTAGTGTAGCTGAGAGGAAGGAACGTTATGGATATGGGAACAAGGAGGTCCCAGTTCCCTGGGCATGTTTGCCTGGGAGTTTCCACTGCTGTTATCAAACATAGGCAGAAAACATATGTGATCACAGCTTTAAGTGAAAGCATTGGCAAAACTGAAAGATTTTCCTAATATTTTTTTGTTCCTGGCAATTTGTTTATTTGTGTTTTTCATGGATGTTACGGCATACAAGGACAGCCACTTATTTTGTTTTTCTCTTAAGGTGATCCAAGGAATCTATCCCAATAATTTCTCCATTTAATTTATCACCTGAACTGTAGCTTACCTTTTTGGAAAGAAGAAAACAGCAAATTTCTATCTCAGTCATTCCCCTGTTATCCTTCCTCATATTTCTCTTCTAATATTGTCAAGCTTCGTGTCTCACTCAATCAGTGTTGCTTTTTGCCTTCTCTGCCACATAAAAGAAAGTATTAGAAACTGGTGGATGGTGACAGACTTGCAGGCTTGCCTACCTGCTTTTGCACATGGCTGAAACTGTCATGATGTTGCCTCCATACACTTTTACCTCTCAATACATTGGTTTTGCTGCTCATGACAAATTTCTGACTTTTTTTTTGGCACAGGGAAGAGGGTAAGCAATCCCAGAGGTTATTCCTCTCCTTTCTCAGAAATAGACCACTTTGTTCAAGTGCCTGCTTTACTGGTTTGCCAAGTAAAGGCTTAAATGCACCTCTTTCCTTTCTCCTACTCACCAGCTGCAAAGTCCTTCTCCCTCTTCTTGTCCCCATATGCAGTGAGCTATTTGTAGAAAGCTGAACAGCTTCAACAGAAAAAAAATCAAGGCCATAATTTGATGAACGCTCCCTTCTACCAAAAAGGACAACTTGTTCATAGTTCATCCTTTACCTCTCACTCCTGCCCACTCAGTTGTACCAACTCAAGTTTGTTGCAGCTGAACAGAATGAGAAAAATTATCTCAGTTAGAAACACCCCCTTTTTTTGTATTATTTTTTTTCATACTTAACCCCACAAGCAGTTGTACTAGCACAACTTGGGAAGCAGCTAGAAGGGAGTGGAGGGCAGCAGAAAGGTGGGTGTGAGTTAAGCCAACATTACCATTGAAAAAATAAGTTCATTGAACTGTGATGTTCAGAGAGCTCCACCTCAAACACCCTATAACACTGTCCCAGAGATTTGCAGGGGAGAGTAAAGGCACTAATACCTCCATTTGGTCTTCTGGGTGTAAGCACCGCACTGAAAAAAAAAAGCCACAAAGTGCAAACAAACAAACCAACCTTTTCTGGTTTGGAAAATGCAAGAGAAACTTTAACATTTCAGGGAACATGTTTTGGATTGAATAAAATGTTTCATTCAACCTGGAGAGGTTTGGGTTGGTTTTTATTTTTCCTTTTTTTTTTGTCTCTTGAGTTAGTGAAAAGCAGCTGTTATCAAACAGATACGCTACTTTGCGCTCAGCAAGCCTGCCTGCCCTGAACTCCTCCAGGTCCCATCAAATGGAGTGCAGGCACAGAGTGAAAATTATTGGCTCAGTGAATATCATTTGGGTCAGATCTGACACCCACCTGTGTCAGAGAAGTCTAACGTTAGAAAGCTGAAGCAGATTCCTGGCAGTCTGTGGCTTTGAATTAACCAAAATGCATCTAGGATGAGCAGTGTGCAGAGCTAACATACAAACATAGCAAAAGATTTTGGTTTCCAAAGGAACTCTGCTGTGATTAGAAAGAAATCTCATTCTGTTAGTTATTCACCTGAATCAATGGGCATTCCCTCCATTGTTTCCCAAAGCAGGAGCATCCCTTTAGCAGGGCTGATGCTATGTAATTTTGTCCTAAACGCAGCCAGGCAGGAAGGAAAGTTTGGTTTTTTTCTCTAGATGTAGAAAAATGTATTTGATCATGTTGGGTAACTTATTGCTGCTTGTAAAGTTGTTTAGATCAGAGATGGGTTTGTGGTTTGTGGTTGAGTTCGGTTTGTTTTTTGTTTTTTGGGGGTTTTTGTTTGTTTGTTTTTGCTTTTTGTTTTTTGTTTTTCAAAACCAGGGAGATGAGCCTTGGCAATCAAGCAGCTTCTCTTTTTTTCCCTACAAACAAAACTAAACCACATACTCTAAACACTACCACGTCACAGGCTTTCCAAGGATTTTGCAAACACCTTCTCTGAGGAGGGCTTTGGCACTGTCCCTTAGTCAGAGGCAAAGTGTAATTTTTAACACAGACCTGGCTCCTCAGTGAAGACAGTATGCTGTTTCTCCTTGACAGTGTGCATTGTTTCAATGTCTCTTCTGCTAGCAAAGTTAAGTTTAGCTCATTCCCACTCTCCTTGACTAGCAGATTAAAGGGACAAAGAGTCCTGCTGCCCTTTATCAAGAGGGATGTAAATAAATGCCACAATCTTTTTTTGAGTAGATAAGCTTGTAGGGGCCAAATTCAGGCACAAGGTATCTTTTTGGATAGTTAAGACACATGTTTCTGTGAATTAGAAGGTAATCTTAGGGAGGTACTGTGCCTTCCACAACACAGGGCATTTGGCAATGATGATGCATAGGTAAAATAAGTGATGAGATATATATAACAACATCTATTATTACATGTAACAAATGTCTAAGATGATTGGTTATCTGCTTTCTCTGTGCCATGAGCAGCACTGAAACATGATCAGAAATTTTTGCTGAATAAGCAATACCCGGAAGCAAATTCAGATGAAAACAGAATTCACCACAGAGCAATTTCCCTGATATGAACTGCTCATTGACAGCTATTTTTAGACAGGGACATCCCAAACCCAATCCATTTGACTCTCAGCAGATGCTTCCCACATCAAATGGATCCAGTGCATGTTAGAGGCAATGAAACCTCCCACTAACATCCCTCCAACCTGGCTCAGAGCCCATCATGAGCCATTCCTCCTCTTCCACTTCGTTCTTTAATTCAGACTTGACAACCACAATGCAGATTTAAATTCAACTATAGGACAACTATTAATAAGCTGACAAACACTGAGGATGAGAATTCTCAGTGAATTTAAAGCTGAGGGATGATTGCCAAGAAAATTTGGCTCTCTCTCCCCTGTTGCTTTGATGCCCTTCTTTCCATTTTCACAGGCTAAGAAAACACTTTTTCCTCCTTTCCGCTCTCTCTGTAATCTCCCCAGGTATAAGCAGTGGAGGAGATGAAGCCCCCTTTCAACAGCTGCCCAAGCCTGCCTCTCTTCACTTGTCAGCCAATTCTTCCTGCCTTTTAATGGTGCTGGCAACATCTTACCCTCCACGGCTTGTTTCCCACCACTGCTGCCAGCCTGGAGAGAAGGCTAGACCCAGGGTGGGAACAAGGAAAGAAGTGCTGGACCCAAGACTTGCAGGTCCAGATCACATGGCAGAAGCACTGTTGATAGATGGGCAAGGCAGCACAGCACCCTTTCAGATGCCACCATATGGCATCTCTTCTTGACAGACAGTGTCCACCCACCCCATAAAATTCACACAATGGACACAGGAAAAACGATAAAGGCAAAAACAGAGCAGAGAGGTTACCTCTAAACCAATTTTGCCATCCAGACCAGGAATTTTCAAGTGACTGTAAACATTTACAGTTTTGGTCACCAGAACATAAATTCAGTTAAATAATTTTGGCTGGAGAAGGGGGTGATGGAGGAATTGGCTTTGTTTTCTATGGGTTATTTTGTGTGGTAATACTATATTCCAGCAATTTGGTTATATTTTGTTTTAGGGTTTTATTTAAGGTCTTATTTTTCCCCTCATGAATGCTGAAATAATGTCTTTTGACAGTCCAGGAAGAAGAAGCTGGTGGATCTTTTGTTTTGAAGAAGTGAATGTCACTTAAAACATTCATCTGAGTTAAAAAGGAGGAGAAACCCAAAGCAAGGTTTTGAAGAAAACCTTTCTTTTCAAGTCAAGTGGAGCATTCTGGGTTGAAGCAGTCTGGTAGTCTATTTTCCATTTGGTGTCTAGCAGAAGAAAACAAACTCTCAGAAAAATCTTTTGGATTTGAACCAGATTTTTTCCCCTCCAGTTTTTAACCCATTTCTTGATAAGCTTCAGTAGCCAGTGTGGTTCCCAGAGATTTTGGACATCTTGCTATGAGCTAAAGAATTCCCAGATTCTGATGTCTGTACACCCAAGGATACAGGGTATGGCAGCTACTATAATTTACAGAAGCAAAGCACCATGTAAACAGTAGCCTGCAGGCAGCAGTGGACAGCCCTATATCTAGAGACTTCTTCCCTAAAACACATCTATGTTATGGCTGTGTCTTTTCTTTGAAGGAATTATTCTCTTCCTCCTCATGCCTATGGCAAAACTCTTGTCAGTCTCAATGGGAGTAGAATTATCCTGCCAACATTTCAGTAACCAACAGGGCCAGATCGAAGTTGGTTTTCTGGCACTGGAGGGAGAGTTTCATAACCATGCATCACTGTAAACTATGCCAAAGAGAATCCTCCTCCCTGCCTTCCTTTTTGTCTGCTTCCTCAAGCAACATAGCTGCTGACAGGCACACCAGGGACATGGCTGGCAAGTAGTGGGAGATGCTGTTTCACTGGCAATCAGTGACTAGATGAGTGTGTATTTGTTTCTGCTTGCTTCCCATGAAATATTATTGATCTGAGTGTGCTGTCAAAGAGCTGTAACCATCAACTGTGAAACCAAAAAACCTACTGAAGGAATTCCAAGGCCATTTGAAGAATTTGCCTTTTCCATCCCTGTGAAATGGGACACCAGGCCAGTTGTGCAGCAGTACGAATCAGTCCTCCTTCATTTTCGCAAGGAGGCTGGCTCCTTGGCAGTTTTGCTGGCATTTCTGAAAGATGCAGCTTATCTGGTGCAAACTGGTGAGTCTTTCTGTCTGCCATTCCCCTGCAGCTGACCTCTGATCCTGCTGAATCTCTCTCTGCTTCTGCTGGAGAGTAATTTCTTCAGATACCTCCCAGAGCTTGGACCAAACAGGCCCCCAAAAGCCAGCCAGCTGAGGAAATCTTACATAACTCGGATGGAAAGCTTCAGGGCTAACCTATCCCTACACTAAAAACACATACTACACCAGCTTTAAGATCCAGCTGTCCTCTTATGCACAAAGGCCCTGCTCTACCAAAGCAGTATAGCTCCCAAGTACTTTCCTCCTCCTATGCTTTGAGTCATTTACAGTGTTTTAAGAGTATTGCTGGATCAAGGCCTACTTTTCCTTAGCTAGCCCTGTTCTCAGTCCCCTTATTTCTTTATTAGGTGGTAGGTGCCATTTCTTTGCTAATTGTTTTTTCTGTCCTTGAGTCATCAACATTGCAATTGGTTCTTCAGGTCTTAATTCCAATGATTTCCAGAGCAGCTGTGGCACAGGCAGGGAGGAAGACTGTGCACAGCTATTTCAGCATGTGCTGTATCTGCTGATGTGAAAGGACAGAGTGCAACAACCCCCATACTGGCTCTTCTCTAGTAGTAAATTCACACCCATTCTAAAGATTTAATGAGATCAGGCCTTGCAGCCTTTGCTAACCAAAAAGGGTAGGTCTTTGCTGATGCTGATGGAGTGGGTAGGAACAGCTTTGAATGGGCACCAAAACTGGCTTGAACATTAGGGTTGGCTTTGAGCAACACAGACTTTTCCTCTTGACACACCTCCTCCTGCAGTGAGCCCACGCATGACTTGAGCGAGGCACAGAAAGCAAATTGTGAAAGTGGTAAAAGCATGTGCCCACTGCCTTTTTCATGCTCAGGCACGCTCTTCCCTGGGCTGGTGGTGTTCTAGCACTGAAGGACCGGATATGCAGCCTTGTTACCAGCTGTTCTTAGGGAAGAGAGTCACACCAGGGTTACGTAGTCACCGAGCAGACTCAGTGACTAAGAGGCAGGCCTTGCTCCAACGCCTTTGCAGTTGCACAGCTACAGTAGAGGGGTAAGACAAAGGCTCAAAGAGTTGAAATGACTTGTGAAAGGTCATATGACTCCCCATGCCAGCTGTCTGTAAAAAACAGGGGAATACACACTTGTATGTGCTCCCCAGGATGTTTCTTTGCCTGATCCTTCCTTCCTCCATGTCTTTTCTGTTCTTCCCTCTCATTTCTTGTTCTGTTTACTCACCAACTACTCTTTTTTCCCCCTTTACCTCTTCTTCTCCTCCTTTTCTCCTCTGTATTTCACAGCCTTGCAAAACACAGCTATGAGCTGATTCAGCAAGAATCCCATGATGGTTAAGTAGGGCATAAAGAAATAAGCTGATTTCATCCAATGCCACCCATGACAGTCAAATGCTGCTGTGGATCTGCTTCAGAAAGTGCTAATAGTCACTATGAAGGTCTGGATGATAATCTGAGGAACTTAAAGTATGTAACCGAAGAAAGATGAAAAAAATAAAGATAAGTCTTTATCTATTTTTTGTCTAAAGTCAATTTTCCTTTTCCTACTCCAAGAGCTCAACTTTACAGTGGGACTTTGTAACTTAGGTTTGTTGAATGTGTATTTTTGAACAAAAATTAGGGGAGGTGTTATTCCAGCATGAAATACACTGTCAAAGCAACAGCCCCTAATGAAGTCCAGTCAGGGTGCTGCTGCCACACAAAGCTCTTCATGGTGCTCTATGGTTAGTAAGATTGAAGGACACGGTTGAACAGACAAAAATGTTCATAATGAATTGTTTTTACAAGACCCCGCTCTCCCAGACCACGGCATCAGGTTAACTCCAGCAAGACCTGAAGAAGAAACCAAAAAAGGGTAAGGTTTTTATACTACAGTCTGATAGGTACATTCTCTATGGTCCTTTCCTGACTTGACAGCCTAAGACCTTATCCGTAACAAAGCATTCCTGGTGTAATGGCAAGTGCTCCCACAAAGACAAACAGTCCCTCTCCTTCTGTTTTGCAGTTCAAGAAGGGTGATCTGGAAAACAGAAGCCACCTCTGTTTCTGAAAAATGAGGTACTGGAAGCCACATAATAAGTCATCTCTTGACACAAACTGCAAAGTGATTTTATTCTGCAAATTCTTCCATTCTCCTTAGCTCTGTATGAGGGTCTTTGTAATGGTGGCCGTGGTTCCATTTCTTTCTTTTAAATTAGCCCAGCTATGTGACAAGAACAGTCTGGGGCTCTGAAGCAATCTTTTTAAAATATATTTCACTACCAATAAAACTGCAGCTTTTTGCAAATGGAGGAGGAAAAATAAGCCAAAAAGCATTCAGAAAAAAAAAAAATTTAAAAACAACTATAACACCCCCCACATCTAAACAAACTTTTAATGTCTGTGTCTGATTGTGTTTGCCGGTCCTGAATACATTCTACTGTTGTACAGCCATATAAATTATCACACAGACCTTATCGCACCACAGAGGATAAATATTCAGCTTTGTAATTTTGCTGGCACCATATCTGTACTTAAACACTTAAACAAACAATCCAGAAGCAACTTCAAAATGTTATGTCTTTCCTAATTTTTTCTTCTAACTTTGGAAATTCTACTGAAAGCAGCTCTCGCTCATTTTGAATTTTTCTCAGGATTCAGGCCAGGGCCAATAAGGCTTTAAAAGTGAGACCATAGACAACACACATTTAAGCTCCATTTTTTTTTGTAGCATGCATATATATAGTAGCAGGCAGTGATGAATGTTATAAACTATTATTCATTCACACAGTGGACAATTCTGGCAGCCAAACAGGCATGAAAATTTCTAAAAATTATCCTTCTGAAAATGTTTTTAGAAATGCTTTCCAAACTCCTTAAAACTTTCATTTTTTTTCTGTCTAAAGCATGATGTATTTTGGAAAATACGTTAATTGTTAATTTGATTCTAATTTTTTAAAAAGCACCATAAATTGTATTTCAGCCATTAAACACTTCACTAAAAAAACTTGGTGTTTAAAATTCTTTTTAAGGAAACATTTTAATAAGCTCTCTATTAATTGTGTTTTATTTTTTAAATGACAAAAATTACACAATTCCAACCATTCAAATCAAACCCAAGAAAATACATCTTTGCAATTTTTTCTTTCTGGTTATTTCCTGATCAGTTTTTGCTTTCACCTGATGTAGGTATTTCATAATTAGACATTAGGACTTTTCCACTGAGCATAGGTAGTGCACAGGAGTCCCCAGGATCCCATTCTTGATGCTCAGTGCGTCATGCAGTGGGGTCCCAGTCTCTCAGGCCTTTATCACCTACTAAAATAGAGATCGAATAAATTGAATAACTTACTAGTGATTTTTTGTGTGTTGCTGGAGCACGGTTAGAGGTCAGGCTTGCCATCAGGAAGTGCTGAACTTCCCTTTGAATGTAGCTGTCCATTATCCAAGCTAAAGGTCTTTACATTTCCCAGCTGTACTTACTTTTCTCCATCCACAGCCAGTTCTACACAAAGACGAGATGCATAGAAAGCAATATCCACGTGACTAGTGAACTAGGCAAGCACCAAGCCCCCAGTGTTGTGATCACTGACCTGACCCAAAGCCCGTCCAGTCCTTGAGTATTAGCACTGAAGGCAATCAGCTGAGGTTTGAATCCTGTAGATAGGCAACAGTGCACTTGATGAGAGACAACCTAGTCTGCAAGCAGAACCCTGTCCAGAGGCTGATGTCACTGCCAGTCCAGCCTGCCTTTTCCACCCACCAGCAGCTCCTCCATGTCCATGTCTTCTACCTCTAATCTTCTGTCTACACAGTAAGTACAGATGTTCCCCAAATGGACAAAAGTTTGTGAATATTTTGCTCCGTCTGCCTTTTTTCAATCAGCTCTAACTGTGGTTCCTTCAGCACATCAAATCTCTCTTGCTGTTTCATCATTTGACAAAGAGCTGTTTTAGAAGAAACCATAAAATTGGCGTTATCTGCTAAGTTTTATTATTACCAGTCATGACACCATGCTTTATGACCTGATATATTTAAATACACAGCAGCACACAATCCTAAGCTAGATGCACATTTTTACAAGTTGGATCTTTTATATAGTGTAATGATGACTCAGCTAATCACACTTTTATTTAGGAGCCAATCTGCTCCTTAAGTTGGTTTCCAATATATGCATTCACCTATAGTCTTCGTTCTCATTGAGCCAATCCAACTGCCTGATTAGATACATACAAACAAATGAAAATAGGATTGTCCTATTCACATCTTGTCCCAGATGGAAAATAAAGCTGGCTGAAAGGATGCGAAGGGATCATTCAAGATTATCTCCTAGAGTACACAGGATATAGTAATGTACTCAATTTTTTTTTGTTATTTTTTACATTCAACTTGAGTGTTCAGATGATCTGTTAAAAATATGAAAGTGTAGCAAAGACAATATTTACCATGCTTACATTCATTCTTAGCCTTAGGTCTTCCAAGAAAATGAGATGTGACATTTCATGATACATGTATTAATTTTAACTTGAGAAAGAAAAAAGTGTTTCTGAACAAGTAGGAAAAATAAATACAAAAATCATCTCATAAATATTTTTCATGTCCTTCTGTTGAAGTAATGTTTCCCTTTTGGAGGATTCACCGGAAACTGCTTGATGTATTACATGGTTCAGAGGGAAATATTTAGGAAAAAAATCAGAACTACTAAGCTACAACTCTAGATGGCCTTTACAATGGTCAAATCATCTGCTGATAGAGACTTCATCAATCAGTAGCCCTTACTGAGGATTTCTGGGCTGAAGACTTTTATATGCATTACTATGGGTTTCTCCATATGAAGAGAAGAACCTGACAAAACTATTCCGTTTTATCTCTGTTCCAGGAAAATGGGCCAATTCTCAGCTGCAATACTTTGGAGAATTTCCTGTCTGGTAGTTCAGAAACTGCCAAAAGCAGGGCGCAGGAGCCAGAAAGTATGCTGCTGTCATTGGCCTAAACAAACAAACAAAGATCCCCAACAGAATATAACCCTCCCTGAAATAAATATAGTTCTAAAAGATCAACAAGAACAAAAATGGACCAGATTTTAAATGAAAGCTTGTGTTTTACATATCATGTGGCTAGACATAGTTTTTGGAAACAGTCCAACTCAGCCCACTTTTCCCCACCATCTGTCAGCAGTAGGTTTGCTGACTGCAAGAGCTTAGAGGCAACGTGTAAAAGGCGAGTGTTAGACAATCGAGTTTAAACATGACAAGAGCAGGGGAATTCAAAGGCTTGATGATGTAATGTGCTAACACTTGGCTGTTGTGAGAAAAAGAGGAGGAGGAGGATAACAGGTTACAGAGAAAGGGATTGTTCACCTTTAGGCTGAATTCTCTGGCTCTTATCAGTTTTTACTGAGACCCTGACATTGCTTAAATGTGGTGTTGGAAGTGCTTATTTTAGACACAGGCCAAAGAGATTTGGGATGGTGACTTAGATGTAGGCTATGGCCCTGGATTTAGACCTGCTGACAAGCCAAGTCACATTCTAGAGAGCCGAAAACTGAGATCATGAGGTTAGTCACAAAACTGGGGACACCAGAGCTGGCTGTGATTTTTATGCCCTTTGTCCATATTGCAAGAAGAGCTGGAGCAGAGGTTTCTGGCATCCTTGTATCAGTTCCATTTGTAAGCAAGCATCTCTACCAAATGGCCATTCCTCCCACCTTTGCTGTGGGTCTACAGCAAAGACCAGACCAAAATGTTTATCACCTGCTCACTTCTGGGTTCCCTTAACTTATATGGGTATACCAACTCATGAGAACAAAGTTGAATGAGGAAGGTGGGCAATCTAGCCCACACAGTCTGTTCATAGACACTTCATTTGGAGTAAAAACTCTGAACAATGCTCATGCAAGACCCATGTTTGCCCCAAACAGGACTTGGGGAAATGGATCTGCTCTCCAGGCAAAACAGGATTATGGTGTAAAACCATGTCTGTTGCAAAACTGTTAAGTATTTGTATGTCGTCGTCCAGCCTTGAACAAAGTATTACTTATTTCCCCAAAACTTCCTCCTGAAAGGCAAACTATCAGAATGGAACTTAAAAGTGGTGTGCACATTATATAAGAACATATCTCAGATATGGGAGATTGGGCGGTTGGGAAAATGCACTCTATCTAACAGAAGGATACCTAGTGAGCTTGCGGTGGTAATTACAGTATTTGGTCTCATTTGTATTGCTGTAGAAGCTTGAGAAAAGTACTTCTCATCTGGTCTTGAACTGCAGGCAAGGGGATTTCTTGAGCTCTCTTTGAACAAGCCTGTGTTGGAAAGAGCTCAGTCCAGTCCAGTTAAACTGGCTGCTAAGATCACAGCCAGTTTGCGAACTGGCTATTAAAAACTCTCAAATGAGCTGTGTTTCCTCCTGATGCTCACTGTTTGTCTGCTGAGAAATGAAGAGCTCTGCTCTGGCTTGATCCCAAAGTTGCCACAACATCTGATGCTCAGCCCTGGATCCACCACGTCTGCCAGCCCTCAACTCTGGTATTCAGTGGAAGGTGAAGCCCTGCTTTCAAAGGCTATTTTCTATATTAGCCAATGGAAAGATGCAGAACACTAGGCTCCTTGTAGACCCACTTTGCCACCAGAGTCAATTCCACTGAGGGACAGAATCTGGGGGAAAGCAAAGACAGTAGCTTTGCATGTTTTTGTTTCTTGGCAGAAGAAGAAACCTATCTGTAAGTTTTAATTAAACTGTCTGTGGATTTGCACCATTGGGCATGACAGCATATCTCAGCCCCAGAAGCCATAGACTACCAGAAGTATTCTCAGTGCAGTTTGAGTAGAGCAATGGATCAGCACCTGTGGACTGGTTATAGATTTTGATGTGGTGCCATGCCTAGGATTCATGCCAGTAAAAATCCTAATAAAAAGTGTGGACAAAATTTACTGCATACCTGCCGTAATCAGTTTTAAAATCACAACATTTTCCTTCGTTTTGGTTGGGTTTTTTTGTTTTAAAAAATGGTAAGAGGGCAATTTCATTTCTAGATCAAAGTTATAAAGGTTCAAGAAACCATCTGAAACTTATAAACTCTCCATTTTGCTTTACATTTAGATAATTAAAAAATACCAAACTATATATATATTTTAATTGGGATTTACAAAATGACTCCCAGTCATATACCTTGTAAACTAAGTTTCATTGAGCAGTAAAGTTTATAAAGCTCAGTTAAAACAACTTTTGAAAAAGGGTTTTTTATTAAATGAAGTACCAACAAACTGGTGAATATTGTAATCAGGTAGAAACTGCTGCCTGAGGAGAAAAAAAATCTATATTTGAAAAAAAAAAAAAAAGAAAAAATGAAAGTTCTTTGTTTCCATTAATATATGTTCCTATTTTGTCATAACCTACAAAAGTCACCATGACAAGTAACTAAAACATAGAAAAGTGGTTTCGCTGTAGAATTCTAACAGTTTAAGAAATCCCAAAATAGCTGTGGCTGGTTGCCTCTAGGCATGTTCATACAGTAGGTAGGATGGCTCTCCTGAGCAAACCCTGTTCTGGAAACCTCCACCTAGCATTTGTAGGGACATGTAATGACTCTGTCTCTTCTGTCATCCAGCAGCAAGCCACTCACACAATGTCAAATGCTGAGGAAAAGAAGCACATCCCTTCATCAGCCACCATTTACTTCTGAATGCAGCCCAAATTAATGGTGTGTACCAGCACACTGCTGAAGCTTGCCAACAATCAGCAATGAGTCTGGCGTCAGTCTGAGAGCTGCCAGCATTGTCCTCCAAAACACCTGATGGACTTAGTTGTGTTGGTGCTGGAGTTGACACAGCTTCCCCAGCACATGGGAGGGACAATCCTGCCTACCCTAGACCAAGCTTAGGACTGGACCTGCACGACCTTGGCAGCCTCGGCTGCAGTGACCATGAAATGGTGTAATTCAAGATCCTTCAGGCAGTGAGGAGAGTGGCCAGAAATCTTGCTGCCCTGGACTTCAGAAGAGCAGATTTTGGCTTCTTCAGGAATCTGCTTGGTAGAGAACTGTGGGATAAAGCCACGGAGGGAAGAGGAATCTGGTTAATATTCAAGGATCACCTCCTCTGAGCTCAAGAGCAATGCAACCCAACAAAGATGAAATCAGGCAAAAACGCCAGGAGGCCTGCAGGGATCAACAGAAAAACTGGAGAAACTCAAAAATTAAAATGAAGCCTACAGAGGGTACAAGCAAAGCCTGGTAACCTGGGAGAAAAGCAAGAAATTGTCCAAGCAGCAAGAGGTCAGGTTAGGAAAGCTACAGACTAGACAGAGTTAGTCTGGCCAGGGACAGCAAGGGCAACAAGAAAGGCTTCTGCAGGTATGACAGTGATAAAATGAAGACTAGGGAAAAAGTAGGCCCTCTCCATAAGGAAACATGAGAGCTGGTTACTCAACACACCAGAGGGAAGGGATGCCATCCAGAGGGACGTGGAAAGGCTTGAGAGGTGGGCCTATGCAAAACTCATGAAGTTCAACAAGGCCAAGTGCAAGGTCCTGCATATTGATCAGGGCATTCGCAAGTACAAATAAATGCTGGGCAGAGAATGGATTGAGAGCAGCCCCGAGGAGAAGGACTTGGGGATGCTGCTGGACGAGAAGCTCAAAATGAACCAGCAATGTGCACTGGCAACCTAGAAATCCTGGGCTTCATGAAAAGAAGTGTGGTCAACAGGTTGAGGAAGCTGATTCTTCTGGAATGCTGCGGAGAGCCACGAAGATGATCAGAGGGTTGGAACACCTCTCCTATGAAGACAAGCTGAGAGAACTGGGATTGTTCAGCGTAGAGAAGAGAAGGCTCTGGGGAGACTTTATAGTGGCCTTCTAGTACCTAAAGGGAGCCTACAGCAGAGATGGGGAGGCAGTCTTTACCAGGGAGTATAGTGACAGTACAAGGGGTAATTATTTTAAACTGAAAGAGAGAAGATTTAGATTAGATATTAGGAATAAATTCTTTACTGTTAAAGTGGTGAGACCGTGGGACAGGTTGCCCAGGAAAGCTGTGGATGTTCCATCCCTGGAAGTGTTCAAGGCCAGGCTGGATGTGGCTTCAAGTAACATGGTCTAGTGGAAGGTATACCTGCCCATAGCAGGGAGCTTGGAACTCGGTGATCTTTAAGGTCCCTTCCAACCTAAACCATTCTATGCTTCTGTGTTCCTGTAACCTGAACCTCCTCCCGAGCTGGAGGTCCATAGAAGAGATCCCAGTCACAGCACTTGCAGTGAGCAGATCCACCAGGGCTCTCAGTTTTTTCACAGTGCAGTTCTTCAGGCTAGAGCTAGTCAACAATTCCGAATATGCTTCCATAAAGCCAAAGCTAAAGCATACCATAAAGGCAGTCTGATACAAAGTTGACTACTTTACCAGAGTGCTGTGTATCTCTGTATTGTGCTTTACAATTTAAGAAAGGCTCAACAACTGTCATCTCCTTTTCTATGTAGCTTTCAGCCCCTACCAAATTTCCCTTAACTTGACATATCCTACACAAAATTGCTGAGATTTCTGAGATTTGGAATATGGCCAAGTATCATTTGATTTTAAAGTGGGAGACGGAGACATGTAAGATTCATACACAGACTTCTACACTGTGCACTGCTTAAGTGGCAGAAGGAAAATCTAAGTGCTTACTGTAAGTTGAGCCAGAACTTTCATCGTTTTTTACTATTTATTTCCAGCCTTTTCAACATTTTGAATTTTAATTATTTTAATTTATTTTTTAAAAGCATAATCACAGCTTGTGTATGTGATCATAAAACCTAGTAAATCTGGGGAACTACCCAAGAAGCCAACAGAATATCAGTGTGCATCTCTCAAGAAATGTAGCTGCAACCCTGCTTGTATCTCTCAAGAATCCGAGCTACAGCGCTTAAGTGATTTGCAAGACATACTGTTTCATTGTGATTATTAGGTGGCCAACTGAGGCTTGCTTAAAACTACCTATTTGGTGAATTAATCATGATTATTAAAAACTTTTAACGCATTTAATAATGTTTGTTGTGAAAAACTAATCATTGTGTCCCTGGTCACAAAAAAATGTAGTGAATGAAAAGTCTTACTTTGTTCTAAAAAGAGTGGACAAGGGGAGAGTGAGGTACAAGGGTCAGTAAACATTAAAAAATTAAGATTAAATTGTTCAAAAATGTACACAAAGTATTGTGGTAATTTTCAAAAAATGTGAAGGATACCAGTACGCTGGTCTTTCGATATCTTTCAAACCTCTTCTAGGCAGAGCAGTGAACCAATGTTAGCATGATCAGCAGCAAACAGGAACTTAACTGATCATCAGCATAAAAAAGTACAAAGTTGATTTATGGATTTTACACGTCTAATTTAGAAATGGTGCTCACCTGACACTGTGTGGCTTTCTCTAACTGGTTAGTTTAAGCACTAGCCCAATTCTGATCACTGGGATTTGCAGCAATAAGAATTTGTCCATGCTACTGACTCTGTGCTCTTGTCACTTCCGCCCATAGACAGCAACAGGAAGAGTTTTCCCATTAGTGTCATTACTCCACTTCTTCAGAGGATGCAGATTAAGCCAACAAAAGCTGTTCACTGTCAGCATGGCTATATCCATTTGGGAGGTTGTCTTGAATAATGGTAGGAACGAAAGAATGAGAATTACCTGGTGAAAGACTGTAGAGAAGATGAGGTGTGTATGGAAGAGCGGTGAAAGAGAATGAGCCAGGTTAAGCAATAAATTTCATATGAAATAGGCTAAATGAGAACTGTTGAGTTATTTTACACAGCTTGCACGAAACAACTAATTATACTGATCACAATTACAGTCTCTTTGTATGTCAGGACAGATTATAGTCAACTCCACGTCCCTTCCTCCCTTCTCAAGTAGTATCCTTGAGTAACATGTTGACCTCAATCAAGTGAAAAGGTATGGCCAAGAGGATTTCCTCCTCTAGATATAGTGAACCTTCTGGAAAGTAAAGTATAATGGGAACAGTGTCAGGATCTCTGGATCTGGCTCAGGAAATACAACATAAATAGATTCCAAGATAACTGAACTTTGTCATCTTTCCTTTCAGATTATTGCATCCCAAGAGGTTTAATTCAGTGCTACAAATGTAGAAGTCCATGTTTAAACTGCAACTGCATTATTTTTCACTGCTTTAATCTTAGAAGTGCTGTTCTCTGTGGAAGCATTCATGATCTATGTGGCTGTAAAGCATGGCCGTGGCTGCAAAGCATGGCCATGGCTGCACTGATCGGTAACTTAAAATTTTGTCTTCTCAGAGGACACAGATAGACAAATAGAAGGAAGGTTAGCTGCTCCAGTTTGGCAACACTTACACAAACTCTCCAAGGAAAATGGTAAAAAATTGAAACCCTTGTCACCTCAGTGATCAGGGAGAGGTCAGTGCTCTGCGATCAACATTAAATAGAGATTCAGGGGCAAGGAGCATCTCAGCAGCTTTCCCAACAGGGCCCTTAAATGAAGGTCTTGGTGCTGGATTGTCTCTTACTCAGATGGGGCTGAATTCAGTGGGAAATGACCATGGTTGGGGTCCTCTAGTGATAGTGTGATATAAATAACAGTAAAAGGATACACTAGCAAACCACAGTATTTAGGTAATCAATCATCACTATGTATTTAAAAGAAGCTGAAAATATCAAGGAGCCCAACTCTGCTGACTGTGTGAGCGTGTACAAATGCCACAGCTGCATGCTGGTATCACTCCTCTGCTCATTTATTGTAGAACTGACAAATGTTGGGGAAAAGTTGTGTATAACTTAGAGTTGATCCAAAAATACTTACAGAAGCATGTTGTTGACCAACCTGTTCTTCCAGGTGTGACAGTTTAATGTGTTTTCCTGGTTGGCTTGCTGTGCATTGCAAACTCAAGCACAGCTGCATGAATACATTCTTGATATCCAGATGAAATGGGGATCCTCAAAGACTTCTCAGACTGATTTGCTACAGAGGCATGTTGGTAGTAGCAGTCTGAATGAGATGACAGCCTCATGCCAATCTCAACAATCTCATATGGATTGTTTATACAGATATTGTAAATAAACCTGGGGGTTTACCTGGATAAATAAACCTGGGGGCACATTTTGGCCTGCTCTGGTTGGTGGTTTCTGGTGGCTGTTAAACTGTGTTAATCAAAGGTAATACTGGTAAAGCTGGTGTTGTTACACTGCATTCACACTGGGGTAACTGGGGCCAGAACATGCAGAAAAAATAATATTACATATAAAATATATTCCAATACATAATATGAAATATATGCAATATACAATAGGTGTTGTGCTACATGCATAACAGTAGATGCAATACTTCACTGTAGTACATGAATACCATAGGTATTCATTGTAACAGTCATGATTGTGAAAGAGCCCAGGAGCTTATTTCTTTCTTCAGGTTTGAATTTATCAAAACACACTTCTGGTTACTGGAAGTAACTACCCAGTGGGGGACTCACAGAAAAGGTTAGATAGAAAACCAATAGCAGTAACATGGCATCCATCATACACCTGATGTGTCAGGGATGATTCCCTGCCCCTGCCTCCCATCCTCATCCCCTCTTCTCAGACAGTAATTCTTGGTCTGCAAGTGTGACTTGGTGCCCCCTTGGACATCTCAACAACTTAGAGGTTTCCACCACTTAAATAGTAACATGGGAAGAATTTTGAAGGCATGGGGAGCTGAATGGCTACCAAACCTATGCACCCTTGTGATTGTTGTCTGGATAGAGATGTCACTTTGGGCATATCCACAAAGAATAGACGAAGGTTTGCACTGCCCATACTTTGTGAAGACTGTGAGAGATTAAGAAAGCATGCCCACAATACCATGTCCACGCTAATAAGCCCTGCTAGGGTCACAGGGCCAGACAAAAATGATCACACGATGAGTACAGTGAGGTGGGCTCATGCTAATAGCTAATTTATAGTGCAGGCAAAGTGCGTGGAGGTCTGCCAGCCATGCACTGTACATATAATTGTCATCTTCGGTGGTTTGGGGCAGCCTGAAGAAACCATACAGGAGGCTGAAAGAGCAAAAGGAAGAGGAGTACAGCTACATGCAGAGCCTTGCTGAGATATCCTGTCCAATTTACGACCCTTTGCTGACTCATTGATGTTTCTGTTGGCACAAAGGAGAACAGAATCAAGTCTTTTCCTTCCAGAGATTTTGAAGCCTGAACAAAGCTAAGCAGAAAAGAGGAAAGAAGTGAGATTTTGGATGAGGAAGGGAAGGAGAGGGAAGCTGAAAGCAACTGAGTTGCTGTGAAAGCAAAGAAACCAGCTGAGAAGTGGTGGGGCATGGTTAAAGAGAAAGCTGTCTACACAGCTACTCTTGAAGTGGAGGAGAAAGTAGCTCAGCAGCACTTGCTGCTCCAGTTAAATGTCAGTGAGGTAACTTCCACCAAAAGAATGCCTCCTGAGGGGGGAGAAAACAAGCAGAGTGTCAGGACCAGCTGGCAGCTTGAGAAAAACAACCTTACAATTAAACAGCACCACTGAGAGCACTGGACGGCTGCCCCTGCCTCCTCATCGTCACTATTCAAGGCCTGTCAAAAGAATAATAAAAGGTGCTATAAAGAGAAGACAAATCTCAGGCAGTCGGAGCAGCAATGGAACTGGCCAGAAGGGATAGCAGCAGAGCTGGATTCCTAACGCTGTCAGCATTTAGGGGCTTGCAATCACGGCTGGCTTTGGAGACATGCTTTCTGTCTCCAAAGATGATAAGGCAATGGGAGGGCCGGCTCGTGACCTCGTGCTGTGCAGGGGTCAGGCCCTTCTGCTGATCAAAAATATATGAGGATCAGGCTGTCCCATCATTTCATTGTGGTTTTCATCCATCAGAGTGCTAGAGAAATGCTGGAGGACAGGACTGTGACTGTCAGGCCTCTGGTCTGGAAACCTTCACATAGCAGCCTCAGCCTAGTCACAATCTTCATCCACCTCCACACCTCCCTCCTAGTGCCGATACTGAGACACTGTGCTGGCGTATCAGCATATGCCACGGTGAGAAGCAGCTCACAAGTGTCACTCATCACAGCCCTCCATTTCAAATGACCTGATCTGTAAAAGTTACCTGCTCAGTCTTGAGAGGAGCCAGAGATGAAATTTCACCCAGGCACAGAGATAATTTTCACTGTCTCCAAAACAGGAATCCTTGAGAAGGACAGATTCCTCCAAGCAATAAAGGCTAGGAAGGAAATTGTTTCTGAAGGCCAGAAGATCTTATTCTTTCCAGATTTAGGCACAGTGATAAACATCAAAAGGAAACAATGGATACCCACTTCTGCAGGTGTTTCCTTCATACTTAACTGCTCCCCTCCAGCCTGTTGGGAATACTGTTCTTGCCTATTGTTTGGTAAATTCCAAGAATCATATTTATATCCATTATGTGAAGGACTCTGTGCTGGGTATGAATTTCCCTGTGCACGGCTGCAATATTGTGCCAACTGGAACACTGGGGAAGCCAGATCACAGTTAGGTTCCCCAGATTCCCCTAGGAATTTGATTCCTAGGATTCAAAACCATGGCACAGTTCAAGACACTCTCTTGTTCATCTAGTCAGAAAATGGAAATCAGCAAGTGTTTTTCTTCACAGACATTTTGTTTTCTAGTGTTAGAAAACATTTCTTCACACCCATCTCCACCACACCAATAGCAAGACCTGCTCTACATTGCTGCAGCTGACCTGAAATAACATGCCACTAATAAAAACACAAACATGAAAAGGCTACCCAAAAAGAGGTGACATTCTTAAGCACAGCTCAGAAATTTTCCTAACCAATAACATCATGTAACAATAAGGTTGGATAAACACCTCAGGAAGATGAGTTGATCCATCTGATGAGTCCTACTTCTGGAATTTTCTGACTCCGCCTTTATATGGCAGAGGTGAATGAGACATAAGGACAATTTCTGGAAACAAAAGTCAGATGAGCAAATGTTTGAGGGATATCAAACTTGGCATATTAGTGCATACATACCACTAGATTAAGCAACATCTTGGGATGCATCATGCTAATTTTCTGTTTATGTGTTATGTATACAATAGCTATTCTAAAGTAGCTTTTCCATGGACACCACTTTAAACCTTCTATAGTGGAAGAAGAACATAAACATTGTAATCTTCAGATAGGGAAACTGATTCACTGGGAGATAACAGAAGTTTCCTCAGTAGCATGGCATGACAGTAGCACAACTGGAAAAAGGTAGTCCTCAAATCTCAGTGAAGCATTTTCTCTTAGGAGACATGGACACTAGTATGCACACTTAGAATGCCAAGTCCTGTAGCCCTACAGAAAGAAATAATTTCCTGATATAGTTGAGGTTTGTCTGTTAAGACATCACAGAATCCAAACCAAGAGCTGAGATTCACAGTTTCCACCTTCTGAGGTCTGTAATGCATAGCTTGGGTGAATTACTGTATATTAAAAGGACAAAAGGACCATCCATCAACAGACAGGAAACTAAATTGTAACAACACAAATTCCAATCAAAAATGTAAACCTAAGTCTCCAGGTCTAACAAACTACTTGAACCTTCAGCAGCAGCAAACTCATTTCAAGCATTACTTGGCCTCTAAGAGAGTAAAACAGTCACCTCTAAGTTGAAGCCAGTGTGAATCTTTGCAGATACTAGTACAGCCTATCAAAGCACAATCAGTGCTGCTAATTCACTCTCACAATATAGTTTTTTCATCAGACAACTCCCATCTTTTAGCTTGCAGTAAACAAAGGCATTTAGCTACATGCCAATTGTCACACAGAAAGTCCGTGACAGAGGAGATGTTCTCCACGATACAGTCTCTGATGGCCCAGAACTGTTTCTTCGATGGACATCAATAAGCCTTCTGTGGGCAATGATGGAGAAATTACTGGTTTTCATATCAGAGAAACTCTTCAGTTCACAGATGTCATTTTCACCAGCTCCCTGTTTATAATGTGTAATGTTGCTCCAAACCTGCATTGAATTTTCACCCCAGCATTTTTTGGTAGTGGTTAAATTGTGCACTTCTGATGTGGTAAAAGATAAAGGACAACATGTATTAGTCAGCAGAAGGAAACTTTTTATTTATTATTTATGGGGTTTTTTACAGTGCTTGTCACCATTGTCTCTGAGCACCTCCCAGACATTAATGACACAACACCCCATGGAGGTCTGCCACTAGTAATGTCCTCCTTGGTGAGAAACTGAGCAAAGGCCACAGGGCCAAACCTCAGCTGCAAATGGGAACAGATCCCCAGACCTTTGGAACCCCTCTCCTTTGTCTCATGCAGAAGATAGATCTTCTTTACCCTCCCACCCCGACCCCTGCTTCTCCAAGCATTTTACATGCCAAAAAACTGACAATGTCCTTATTTTTAACAAGCATGTTCCATCAAGCACAATAAGATCATTCACAATGCTTGCAGTGAAGCAGGTGGGTGAGCCTCTCTGGGTTGATGACACTGTCTGGCATGAGCTCTCTGCTGCTTCGTGGAGCTGAAACGAGATGTGTGAGGAAGGTTGACTTGTTTACAGCATCCCGATAATTAATAACCATACTGGAAAATGTTTCTAGATATACACATACCAAGTCCCAAAGCATGACAAGTACTTTGATTCATGTACGACACGCGCTCTCTGATACATAAAATTCTCAGTGGCCTGGAGTTTGTCAGCCTGTTGACTCTGCTGAAACATATGTTGGTCTATTGAGGGAGCTGCATGATGAGCAATTTCTCAAATGTCCCAATTTGGAAATGTAGCTGCAGACACTGTTTTAGAGGAAGTGCTGTGTGATTGAAAGCTGAAGCTGCACCATGCAGTTCAAATTAGATTTGGACATTGTGTGCACTGTCAATTTGGAGAACTCTTCACACGCTTGCCAGCAGTTTATAGGAAATATGGGCATGAGCCACAGACAACATCTAGTCCTCCAGCTTCTATTTCGTTTTAATCAGACAAACCCCTTGAAACACAAAGAGAAGGAACCTTGAATTTCACCAGGGAACACAACAAAGAGCAGGGCTGGAAGGAATGAGAGAACAGCTTCTGGTGTGATTTCTGCTCTTCACATGATCCACAGCCTGCTGATCTCAGTTAGTTCTGGGGAGAGAGTGGAAACCAAACTAGCAGCCTGCAGGTCATTTGGAGGAGGGAAATATAAGAATCAGTACGTATCCACCTACTTTCTCATAACCTCACTGATTTCATTCACCAGCTGCTTTTCTGAAAGGTGATGAAGCAATAAAACACACCTTTGATTACCCTTTCTTTCCTTCTCAAATCTTTTAAGCCTTTTTTGAAGTTGCAGAAGTGTGAGAAAATGCAGTTGCATCTAGGGTCTGATCCAGCACCCACTGCCCTCAGCAGGCTTTCAATAGAGTACATGGCCTCGGTTTGCAGGAGGCTGGATTCAGAAAGGCACTTAATCACGTTAGATGAAGTCCTGCTGATTTCACTGCAAACTTTTTCCATCGTGCTTGTTAAAGATGAGGGTGCTGTGAGCAATTTTCCCTTCACTGCATATGTTTAAGCTCAGCACAGCAAAGAAAGCTCAAGCTGAGCTGGGGCCCAGTTGATTCCAATGGGATTAAGCATTTGTTTACAGGCAGGCATGTGTGTAAGCACCTTCCTGGATTACAGCCTTACATCTACTCAGGTTGAAATGACTCTGCTTGCCGTGTGCTGAAATAGGCTTTTATTGTCCTTTGAACTGAAGGCTATATGTCTTAGACTCTTCTTCCCTCTGCTTTGATGGTTACACTGAAGGACATTCTGGGTTCCAACAGTAAATCTGGCTCCATTAAAATCATGGCATTTTTTTCCATGGGCTGCTATAGGGTTAAAATTCACTTTCTCCATAGTGCCCATGGAAAAATGGTATAAAAGACCATGGAAAAATTTAAGGTTGACTAGGATGACCATTCCTCAAAGCAAGCCAATCGTATATATATTTTTTTTTTTAAAAACACAAACTAAAAATCACTGTGATCCAAATCCATATTTGATATAAAGCAGGCAAGCTCCTTTTAACTTTTTTTTTTGTGGTAGCAACTATTATTTGATACAAGAGTTTTAACTGAAAGTATATATCAGCTGTGCTTTAATGACTGCATTGGCCTTCTACCAATTACATGTAAATTATGCAATTATATGTAAATCATGGAATATAATAGCACAGGCCATCCATCGTCATACAAACATGCTCCACAGCCCACTCTTCTGGTGGAACACAATGGTGCCAAAGCAAATCAGAAAAAGACAAAGGAAATAAAAGAACTCCAAGACTGTAATAATAATAATAAAAATTAAATCAAGAATAAGAAGTATTTACTTGTAGCCTGATACAATGCAGACTGAGTTCAGTGAGATCCCTTCTGCTGATTTCAGTAGGGAAAGGATTAGGTCCTTCTTTCCTATGCATGGAAACCAGATCACCAAGGCTGTTTGCTTTTGTTGTTCTAAGCAATTTAATCTAATTTACCCAAACCAAAACTGCACCCGTTTTTGTAAGTCTTTGATTATCAGGCATGAATGAAGTTTAGTTGTTCCTCAAATTCTCAAGCTCAAGGTAGCAGTAGCAAACACAAACAGCTGGGACAAAGTACAAAACTGCATTGCAAAGAAATAGCCAAGCAAAACTATTAATTATGCATGTACATGAACACATCCTTCTGAGTGGGGACTACACATGTCCATAATACAGTGCTCACTGAGGTTCCCGTGCAACCTGCTCTAGGTGGACCTGCTTTGGCGGGGGGATGGATTAAATGATCTCCAGAGGTCCCTTCCAACCCCATATCAGGGGGGAGAAGCCTTTGCCCAGAATGACTGCCTGATTGTGCGACAGATCATGTGAGGTGCAATCTTAACACAACTTGTCCCATTCAGGATTCTCTATCCAGCCAAAGGCACAGCTGTCCCTTTGCTACATCAGGGCTTTCTGAGGTCCCTCCTCCGTCTGCATGAGACCTTTGGGACACACATGGAGGTCAGTTAACAGCAGCATTCTCTTCTGCAGCAATATGACATCCCAACCAAGACAAGACAACTACTGCACGAGAGCCTGGACAGACATCCAGAAGAAAACAGGCCCACTGCTCACTCTTTGAAGAAAAATGAAAAGACAAGTGTGAAGCAGGTGGGGACTGGAAGCACATAGATTTAGGGCTGCAGATGGATTTAGCTGGGTTAACTAAGGCAGCCGCTGCCTCAGCTGTTTGCCTCCATTCTCTGCCAAAGGTTATTCTGGGCTGACTGGAGGGGATGGGGACCCATTCATGTCACATGTGGATTGAAGGCACCTTGTGGAGCCTGTGGCAGCTTAGGAGCAGGTACACCTCCTGCTCAGCTGCTTGGTCCTCTCCACCTGCCAGCAGGCATCAGGCTCCCAAGCAACAGCACCATGGGAGAGCGGGTGCCCAGAGCCACACATGTAAATCCTTGTAAAAGTGCTATCAGGATCATCACACATGTCTAATGAAAGATGGTGGTCAAGAAACATGTTATTCCTATTTAGAGGTCAGTAGCAAAATTTCTCAGAGGATTTTTGAAAGCAATGACTTTGGGGGACCACAGCTCACAACACCCAAAGCACTTTTATAAAACAGATTATGTGCTCAATATTGTATAAAAATAAGGCATTGTAAGCTCAAAATTTAATACTGCTATTCCCCCCAGTGCTAATTGGTGACCCTGAACCTATAGACTGTCACTTCCACATAATAACTGTATGAACTACAGAAGGGTGACATGAAAATGTGGCTCTGTCCATAAAGAGGTAGCACAATGTATCTCGCAGTCTGTACTTGCAGAGACAAAAGTGTTGGAGGAGGCTGGCCATGCTTTCCATCAGAGACGCCTTAAGCTCTACCTCAGCTTCCCTATGCTTTGAGCAGGACTTCACTTTAACAGGGCTCTCCTCTGAAGACCAAGGGGTGGAGACATCTCTGCCTGGTGCGGAGAGGTCTCTTTATACCCAACCATGCTCTGGAGAAGCTGGACTGCAAAAAGTGGCCAATGCCATAACTTTGTGCTCCTGCACTGACTCAGTCTTTGAGCTCAGGCTGGCTCTCATAACCCAGCACAGCCTGTGGGCTCCCCAGCAGCACCTCAGGTAGGTTTCGGGTGCATACAGCTAGCAGTCTGCCAACAGATAGCTTTAAAGCAAACATGGGTACCTATAAATCAGCCTGGTGACAGAGCGGTGACAGCAGGGTAGACATACCTTGCAGCTAGCTAATTCAAACACTTCATTATCTGAGGCACTGGCAAGACTTTTTAGGGCCTCCACTGCATTTTCCCTAACTAATCAAGCTGAAGGCAAGGCACAGACCTCACTGCCAAGGCAGAGTACCGAGTGTCCCGGACAATGGGTCCTTCTCGGTAATCCAGCCAGCTTTGCTAACAGGGACAGTCCGTTTTGGAGTGATGAATGCTATGTTATTGGCTGAAACTTGTTAGACACGCTGAATTCTCTCAACATGATCTCCCAACAGAAGAGAACAGAATACAAGCAGGCTTGTATTTTCCTGCTAAAGCATTCACGAAGAAACAGAAAGCCCTAAGAAAGTACGCCTGCTGGTTCTTTGCCTGAGTTACCCACACTGAGCTCAGTGCTGACAGAGTTTGTTGAGATGTTGGGAAATAATGTGTTTTTGGAACACTAAAACTATCATTGCCTGTGATTAAAACAATCCAGCTCCCAGTTTGGTATAGTCATGATCACATACTGTTCTAAACATATATTCCAGCCTCTCTACTATGTTCCCAGTTTCATACCGGAAACCCATGATTTCATAAAGGTCACTTATATACCTTGAGAGAAGCAACATAAAATTACCTCCAATGAGGGTCTGGAAATAGCCTTCCCCTGCTTTTTCTGTCTGTGTGTTAGTGTGAGTGCGTGTTTGCACATGTATGTGTTCTTGAGATGACATCTATCAAAGACTGCTCTTATTTGTGTCAAACATGCCACCTACAGGGACCGTTTTGGACCAGTCAAGTTACAGGAGATAGATAAAAAAGAAGAAGAAGAGGTAATGAATATGGAGTGTAAATGCCTTAGCAAAGTAATGGAGACATGTACTAACAGCAAGTGAAATTTGACCTTCTGGCTGAAAACCTGATAGCAAACCAATTGGAGAACTTTAGAAAATTGGATCAGCCTCAGTGGGCACAGAGTAAACATTGGGAGTGCAATACAGTCTTATTAAACATAATGCACATTTAATGCATAATTTTATTGCAACCAATTTCATGCTACTGCCTTAAATGAGTCTGGGTCTACTTCCACTGTAGCAGTCCACTACCATTAGTGCCTCTTATAAGAATTGCAAGGCCAGTAAACTATCACTAGTCTGATCTCTCCCTTAGCCCATAGTTTCTGCTTCATAAACTCTCCCAGCTCCCACAGCTTGTAGTGAGATCTTGTCTTCGTTCAGTACGCAGGGTCTGAAACACTAAACTGTTTTGGCAAGTCTTCACAGATGGGAATGTTACAACATTTCCATTTTATGCTAGTGCAGTAAAGCAGTGAACCTTTGCAGCTATAGATCAGTCAGCTGAATCCCAGCCTTACAAGAGGACTTCCTGGAACCTATACAATCAGCCGGGTGCTGAAGATTTCTCAAGCACAGCAGGCAAAATCCTATTTTTCTAAGTGACAGCAATAGTGTTTGCCCTCTGACAGGAACAAGGNGCTGGATTAAGACATAAGGAACTGCAAAGAAGGAACAAGTGCTTAATTTATACTATCAAAGTACAGAAATCCACATCCTGAGTTTCCAGTCTCTACTTGCAGAGATCTTCACCTTGTAGAAATATCAGCAAGGTATGAGATGTTTCAGCATCAGCCTGGGACTTCCCAGGTGTAAGAAACATCCTACATGTAGTTGAGCTTTGATTTTCAACACCCTTGAGATTCAGGGCTGTTTGAATCCAGAAACTTGATCTGAGCCCATCCCTAGATCTAATATCAGTCCTTCATGTTTTGCCACAGTAAACTGCTAGTAACATCTGCAGAACAGTGCTGCTGGATGTCTCTGTGGGGGTCCCATTTGCTAGGCACCACATTCATAGGTACACAAGAACTATCCTGTGCCCTGACAAGCTTTAGGATTTCAGCTAGTAGCAAAAGGCAGCATAGGGTTGCATACGTAGGAGTGGAAGAGGCCACCACTGTTTTCACCAAGCAGTTTGATGTCATAAATCAAGCCTTTAGTAATGGTGAAACAACATTATTGGTTCCTTTGATTCACAACCTGAATTTTCAAGCCCTCCCCTCCGTGATCACAACAGCTAGGACTCACTTCATCATGCAGCTACAGAGCTGAAGGTTTCTGAAAAATAGAAACAAAGATTGTGATAAACTTATTATTAAAATTCTGACTGTAGTAACTGAGAAGGGCTAGACAAACTACTGCAGTTGTGATACCAAGTTCTTCTGGAGCACACAGGAGTCCATGAGGAGTTCAGCCCCAAAATAAAGCTTCCTTTTGTGTTACATTACAAAGTCTAAACTCTGTTGTCCAATTCATTTGGACAGTGAAAGGTACTTGAAGGCATGTCAGTACAGGACCTAATGCTTTGTACTCCTACAGAATTATTGGGCTCTCCTGTGGCTTTATAGAATACTGAACTTCAGAGCCTTTGGTAGACAGAACAACTTGGGTATCTTTTCTGAAACTCCATGCATAAGTGCACCTTGAACTTCACCTGGTCACCTAAGTAGCACCGCAAACCTATGCAGATAGGTTCAAAAGTGGGGACACACTTTTAAGTGTATCTATGTTCTCCAACAAAATGACACAAATTATATCCCTAAACATTTATGAAATGATGAATTATTGAAAAGCACTCTACAGATAATGCTTTTATTACCATTTCCTATAAATCAAATTATGAAGATACGTATCTCCAAACTTACTTAAAAAATGCTAAGGTTATAGAGTTCCCCCCTCACCTGTTTAAAACAGAAAAAAATGTCTTAATCATCTTTAAATATACATAGCATTTCATTAACAGTTCAGAANGAAGGGAAGGGAAGGGAAGGGAAGGGAAGGGAAGGGAAACCTTACATTTCATAAAGATGAAGGGTACCCAGCAAGGCAGTGGCTGTCCTATTTACACACTGCACATGTAAATGCACATACCTACCTCTGTATGCATTTTTCAAGCATATGGATGCACACAAACACACAAGTGCAGAGAGACAGACAAAGACAAAGCTCTAACTTCTCATCTGAGAACTTCTGGCCTTTTCCACCCAGAAATGTATGAGGCAAGGATGCTCAAAAACTCTCAGAGGCTTCTCATATATATGATGCTCTGAAACCTAGAGAGTGCTGCAGGCAAGTGTACACCTCTGGCTTGTAACTGTGGATAGTCACTGACAAATGAGGCTTGCTCAGGTACCTCCCAAGTCACCAAGGCTTACAACTTTTTAAAGTTGCCAGATAACATACAATGACTATGTCTGAATAAACCGGTCCATCTTTGTAGAAGACCTGGTGGAAAACTGTAACTTTAAATTTGCTAAGAAATACTAGCAGATTTGATGTTACCACCTCCAGTTGTAATGAAACCTGGAAATTACCTATGAAATGAACATTTTTTGAATACAGTATTCCAGAAATATCAAACTGACCTCGCTGAAGACAACGCTTGCCAGTTGACGTCATATGTTTAAGTACACAAGCCAGGTGTAGCTGGAAAAAGCAGAAAATACTTCTGCTCTTAAAACCTTTTCTTTATGTTTGAAATACTTCAAAGCTAAAACCAACTTCTCTGAGCCAAATCAGATATGCATCTGTTAGACCATCTCTGACAGAAAAGTTAATTGGAAACTATAAACTTTCTCTTGTTTATGTCCTGAAACTATCACAGCTGCAGTAAAGCTACCCCTCCTTATGAGAATGCTTCTTTTTCGTCTGACGGCTTTGACCACTACAAAGACAGCTAACTTTTTTCCAAAATATTTAATGAAAACTTTCACTTTTGTCAGAGCAGCATCTTCCAATTTGAAAATAATTCTTATGCAAAATGATCAACAGATTATGGTGGGTTTTTTTCATATAGGCTTAAGTTAATACATCAGTAATTTATTGTGAGGCAGATACATTAATAACCTATTGTTTTTAAGGATGAGTTGTTAAATAAGCTTCTACTGGTCCATCTCATACTTGTCATTCATTACATTCATTGCTATTTCTGTTACAGCTGCACCTGGAGACTGACGTCTCTATTCATCAAAAAAACTTAAAAAAAATTGTCATAGTTTTGTATTCTGAAAAAGGTATCACATTGGTTTGCTTCATCCTGAATCAATAGAAATCAGTGCTTGAAAAGAATAGCACAGAGCAAACAATTAAATGGATATATTCTGTGGAGAACTTATGAAACTCACTGCCATAGGAAGGTAGAGAGACGTGTCCTTTCAAGGAAGGCTTAACTTTCACCCTTATTCAAGATAGAAGAGCATAGTAGGGATGACTATAACTCAGGCTTTCAGCCAAGGTCTAGATTTTTCTTCCCATATTATGGTATCTCACATGCAGGCAAATTGTACAAGACAAGGTGGTGATAATTCAGCATCATAAAAACCCAGAAATTGTCAGATAGGCAATACTGGGATGAAAGGAACTCTATCTTTTACAGCATGCCAAGACTCTGAACTTTTACATCTTTCTACAAAAAGTAATCAAAAACTATGTAACTGCTCTTGCACTTTTTCTAATTTCTATTCCAATTTACTGTAAGGCCAGTGTGATAAGACCAAAAATGTATTTTAGCTGTGGGCAGGTTTTAAGACCACATTGTTCTAAAACACTGAAAATCAGGGTCCTTCATAGAAACTGTGATAAACCCCAAAGTCTGACTGTATTAGTAGAAGCTGCTATCAAATAGACGATTTAATAAAGATTTCAAATAATCCTTCTGTGTCCTAAAGCCATTATTCACTGTAAATCACAAAAAGTCTTGGAAGGCTTTAATTTGAAAAAAATAATAATATACATATATGTATAAAATACATATAGCTCTAAACCAATCAAGAAATTTAGTACCAGAAACTAAATTCTCTCTGTCTTTAGGCTGTCTCTTGCTTTAAAATACAAATCTTAGTTGAATAAGAAATGTGACTGTTTAAATACACCTGCCATACTGGAGCAGCAGATCAAGTCCTCCATGCAAAACAAACGAGAGTCTGTCCTTTAGAGAAGGTATGGTCTAGCAACTAAATAAATAGATGCAGAAAGAGAAGGCCCGTTTCTAGTCTCACAGGAGAGTAGTGTAGTGTAGTGTAGTAGAAAATTAATTTGCCTCTTTAAGCTCATCTTTCTCCTTGTACTCTGCTGTGAACTCCTTGGGGCAAGGCAATGTCTCTGGGCTCAGCTGTGCAGGAAGGAGACCTACCAGCTCAGTGGAAATGCTGGAGCAGAAATAGGAAGTCTCTGCTCTCACCTGCATCAGCCACTTTGATGCTGCTCTCCCACTGTGCGTTTTTCCCTGCTTACTCTGCTGGCTTTCTTGTCAGCACCACAGCAAGGTAGTGGTGGTGAGGACATGAGGCATACCCCACATCTGGCTTTGAAGTAGAAATTGCTAACAGGAAAAAAATCCTAGTGACTGTGATTTCTAAAGGTTTAATGTTAGGAGATTTCAGCTATAGCGATTACCTCTGTTTGGGAAAAAGCCCAGCACCAGTTACTCAAGTCCTATGGTAATGTTTGTGAAGGACAAAAGAGGAAAGGATTTCATCCCAGGAAGGTTGCTCTGAAGAAGTGCTACGACATCACCATGAACACCTGGAAAAATGAGGTGGGCGCAAAGAAAATCAGGTAGCTTGCTGTCTTGTTTTAACTTAGAACAGGTCTTTCTACCATGTGAGGGAAATAAATATGAGGGGGCTGGGCGGAGGGAAGGAAAAGCTGAAATACCGGAAGAAAATTAACCAGGACCAACTCTGCAACTTGTGTGTGTTTCAAGAGTTCAAGAATCATATTCCCACAATTTAGTGGTCCTGGCAGAATAAGTTAATAAACCAGCATTTTTGCACCAAATGTCCCTTGACTGAGTGTCAGCAACCCCAAGCTTGTCTGCCTGGCAGAAGTTAATTTGATGTTCCTAGCTTGTTTCATACTGGTCATTAATTAATTTTATGAAACATCCTCCCCTTTCTCCTTCTCAGACAGTATTGGCAGTTGCTACTCAGATGAAGCACAGGACCATCCAAGTTGTTTTCTCCATCAGGCTGTTTTCTCCTCAGAACTGAAGTGGCAGGAACAGCCACTGCCAGGACAGTCATTGACAGCCTTGGCTGTTGCCTCTCATGCCAAAACACAGGAACAGCAGCTGGTAAGGAAAAATAACCTCCAGGAAAGGTGAGACCCTCTGGCTCCAGGAGACTGTGCCGATTTCCACCGCAGGAGGGTTTGGCCCACCCAACCCAGTGTGGAGGAACAAACCAAAACCGTCGTGCCTTGGAGGGCTGGAGCTCAAGTCACCATTTGCCCGTCTGGAGCAGGATAATTTGTCAGACACCAGCTGCTGCGAGCTCTGTCCTCTTGGGCACACTTGTTATTGTGTTACAGCCTGCCTGAAGAATGTGGGATGTTGGGGAAAGGAAAACGATTGCAACCTCGTTTGCACAAATAATC
>VXBJ01001159.1:204275-227388 GCA_013400055.1 Nycticryphes semicollaris | reverse complement strand
GTTTCTAGAGCGACACCATGCCTAATTACGTACAAGACGGAATGAAAAGGTGTAGGCCTGTCTTTCCAGCTCAGAAAAAAATGTGGTGTCCTGCGAATAAGAAATGAACAGACTGACCTTTTCAGAGTTGCTGAAAGAGAAAACCAGATGTATTCCTCAAGAGTCACTATGACTGAAGGGTGATAAAGGCTTGCATTGTGCACTTGAATAAAAGGAAAGCTAACCAGAAAACAGCAGCTGATAATAGTCAGGCCAGGCTGTGCTATTGTCCAAGGCACAAATGTTCAGCATTGGCCTAGACCACACTGCTGGTATATACAGCACAGACTTGGGGGAGAAAAAAAACGGGGGGTAAAAAACAGGCAGCTTTTTTATTCCTGTTACCTACAGGAGATTGTGTGAAACTGCTAGCAGTTATAAGACCACAGAGGAAGAAAATGATCTGGGATCCTTTCACCACCACACACGAACACAAACATACACATTCTCCATTTCTAACATTATGTTCCTGTAAGATCTGAATCTAACCATCTGCCAGATGAATAGACAAAACCCAGCTTGTCTTCCAGGGTTCAGATGTAAGGGGGTGGATAAAGAGGAAACATCACGCTGGTGAAGAAGCTGGAGCTTTCTACACAGCAAAACAGGGGTCTCCAGAGCTCAGGGCAACCAGTGAGAAACAACAATGACTTTAATTTACCCAAGGACCAGGGGGTGGGTGGGGAATGCTTGGAAGACATGACCACCCCCCATATCAGGCAGGTTTCTGACACCACCGTAAAATACAGAGAAAAAGCAGGAGCAGAGGATGTGGAAGGGAAAGGAAAGCAGCAATTTTTGGGCGACATCCCACCCACCCCACCCCCCAAACCAGAAAGGAAACCCTAGGCCTCAGCACTTCACACTCTTGGGGAGCAACCTGGCTCCTCCCTGGGCAGGAGCTACTCACTTCAAGGCCTGCAGATGTGAACTCTCCGGATTCTTCAGCATCACAGACCTGCCAAAGAGTCTCTCTGGCACTTTTGAATGTCATGTCACTGAGAACCAAGGCTGGGTCTGAGTGAGCAGATCTTGCCCATTGGAGATTGTTATTTTTAGAGTGGGCATGATAAGCTTCTGCCAGGCACCATCCACAGCCAACCACATCCGCACATAAGTATAAATCAGCCTCATTGCTACCTGGGAGACCTTGCCTTTTCTTATTTAAATATGTTCTCCAAAACAATGCTTTCGGGCTGTTAACTGTGAATGTGGTGGGAGAGGGGTTCCCTACTTCTTTCTGCCCTTCCAGAAACAACAGACATGCAAAGAGCTGTGGGCTTTTGTTTCTGCACAGCGGTGGCTTTGTCCTTAACAAAATTAGTTCAAGGAGATTTATTGCTGGCAATGGGCACTAAAGGCTGGGCTGATGCTTGTCTGCAGAAGATGAGACAGGGTGTTCCCACCGCAAAGTGCCTCACTTTGGCTGTCAGAAGATGAGGTAGATTTCGCTTCCTGGCTACTGGCTGCATGACCTTGGGTGCTTGCCTCCAGCTCTCCCTGTCTGCCCCAGTTGTCTCAGGACTGTGCACTCCTAAGGAGAAGTCCTCCAGAGCTGGAGCTAGCTGTCATGGTGCTTACAGCTCCTTGCACAGCAAAATGCATCACTCAACAGGGGATGGAGCAGCTGTTTGTATAAGGAATTAATTATACCGTCACTACTAGATACAAGTCCTCCACTGATCACTGAAGCAAAGAAATGTGGGCTCAAAGGAGAAGCACCAGAGAGGGCACACAGCTATCTGCCAGCTGTGCAGTCAGTCAGGAGTGAGTCTTTTTCCCTCCACTCTGCCTTCCCAATGTGTTTCAGCCCAAACCTGGGAAAATGACCCCAGGGAGCAGGCTATTTCGAGGCTCCTGGGCCATGGCTTTTCTGCTGTGATTACCCCGGGGGCATCTAATTAGTAGCAATAGGGCTGCCTTTTCTTTCTGATCCCTGCAAGGAACAGTACTGAGAAGCTACGAACTCATCTCATGCTCTACCCACAAGACCTGTACAAGCTCCCTAGCCACTTAGCTTTATTTTTCCTATGTCAACAAAAGTAGGAGAAATTTGGGAGGTGGAGTAGATGGACAGGAGGAGAGAGAGAGTGATTCACAGGGAAATAATGTATTCCTGCCATACATTCAGAGAGCTAAACAGCACATGTATACACACACGCACACACTCATGAGGCTGAGGAAGCAGGCTGAATAACTTTCAAAAGGCTTGCTGCATCTTGCTCCATGAGTGGGTATTGCTTGGCTATTTCTAAGAGACAGACATTAAAATCCGCAGCACAGTCATTTAGAATTTCAAAGGATTCTTCTTCAGGGGGTGGAATACAAAAGACACCACAGTTATTCACAGAATACAAGCAAGGTTGGGGAAACAGCAGCATGCCATTAGGTAAGACTGAGCAGAAAACCTTTCTGGAGAAGGCTAAGATCTATTCATTCAAGTAAAGAAGTGACCCTAATCATTTCTTCTTTATGCATTTATCTGTGTATGTATGTGTAAGTGTATGTGTACGTATATAGAGCTATGTTTGTGAAGCTATCTTTTCTACACGACTTGGAGAAGAGCTTGAGAGAGGATCACAAATGTGTACTGTGGTGCAGAAAAGAAAAGGAGGAAAAAAAATATATATATTCAAAATACATCACACATCATCCACGCAGCTACACAAACATGCTCGCATTTCTTTCACCGTGAGCTTTGGGTGTCAATCAGCAGAGAACAAACAGCAAAATGAAAACCAGGAGCTCCTTCTGTTGAGGTTTTATGATAATGTCCTCCAACGTTTCCCTGTTTTTGTTTTTAATGTGCTAAACTAACTGTATGGCTAGAGCGGCAAAGAATGCAAAGCTCACACATGTAAAGCATTGTGTCCTCTGACATACTATTACACAGAAGGCTCACAGTTCCCCCCTCGCCCTCCCCTTCCTGGTGTTGATGAATTACATGAGATGAATATCACAGATCTGGGTTTTTTAAACCGTGAGCTTAAGCAGCAACAACGACTGCAAAGCAGACATCGTTGTCTGAACCTCTATTGTTTCTATTTCGGGAGCACATTGAGTGATTAGTTTGGGTAACAGTAACATCACATTACCTTCTACAGGCTGGAAATGTCTTTTAAAACTGAGGCAACGCTGAAGCCATGTGATACAATACTGTAGACAGAGCCAAGTGGAATACATCAAAGAGTGCCTTGATGCAGATGTTTCATGCAGAAGAAAATTAGGTCAGAGACCACTTCAATTTCAGCTTCTGCCAGGCTTGTTTGAGAGCTTCCAGTGAATTCCTAATGAATAGCTTCTAGGGCACTTTTCTCTCATTCAGTCACAAACTGCCACAGCCAGATGAGCTTTCCATGTGGAATCTTTTCTCATTATTTAAAATACTATTACTTTGTGTTCACAGATACCAGAATCTTCCTTACAATAATAGCAACAACTCCCCCTTCTTCATCACCCCCCCCAAAAATATAAGAAAAAAGGAAAAGATAAGAAGAATAACCAATTGATACACAATGTATGCTACGGGGAAGGGGGGAGGGAAAAAAAAAAAAAGCAGCCTTTTACCAATTTTACATGGTAAATAAATACTTGCTAAGGGTCCTTCTCGAATGCAGGGCTTTTTGAATCTCAGGTGCTCAGACTTGTGGAGGCAAAGCAGTCTGCAGAAACCCAAGTGTTTTGTTGATGTTTTGCCTTTTTTTGCCGGTATTTTTTGCTTGTTTGTTTGTTTGATAATACAAGGAAGCTTTTCAGTGAAAGGACTTTAGGGGGGGGAAACTTTCCTCCAGTGATAAAGATGTCACCTCTTGTTCTTCTTGTTTTCTTTACTGACCNATTTAAGGATGTTTTTACAGCCTGTGCACATATCAGATGGCATTGGCTGCTACAACCATTGGCCCATGGCACTTCCGACAGAAGAGCAGAGTCTATTTCCGACCTGCGCACAAAAAGACTACACAAAGCCTTCTGAACTTCCGTTGAGCAACTGTGCCCATCTGTCTCTCTCCTGAACTCATTCCCCTTTTGTGAGTTGCTTTGGGGGCCTCTTTTGAACCTCACAACCAAGTAGCAAGTGTATTCGCTAAGCAGTTTAGATCAGGCTTTTCTTTAAAGCTGGATATAAGCTGAACAGAGGAGCTGTCAATTTCATACATGACTTCCACACATGGCATACATCAGGGACTGCAGTGTTATGGCACTTAGAAATACAAACAATAGCCTAGCACTGTCTCATTGGGAAGAAGTCTCAAGCACATGTAATATGGGTGCTTTTGCTGTGGTCCACCTTCACCCTGGAGTATAAATCTGTTCAGCAAGCAGTATGCAAGAGTCCAGGCCCTAGTCCAGCCAAAGGTGACCTTATAGTTCTCAGGTATGCCATTTAGTCCATGCTATCTATGATTTTTTTTTCTTTCCTGTGGTTGGCAGGGGGCTTGAAATATATAATGATCTAAGGAGGTAAGCAGGTTCTGAGTCATGACATATTGATAAGGTAAGGGTATAAATCTGATTGCTGAGATGAGAAAAACCTTCTCATGGGTTATGGAGACATGCAGGGAGGAAGGTCTTGACATACCAGCAAGGTCCTCTCTGACACAGAATCAGGATCATGTCTGAATAATTTTACCTTGCAGTTCCAAGTGTCCTGTACGCCACCCACATGTTGCACAGGATCAGATTGAGACCAATGACTCAGACTGTCATCGGAGAGGATCCAGAAACTGACATCAGCCTCAACATGTCCAGCTGTTGTTGTTCGCTGAGTTGCAGACTCATGACAGAACAGTGTGAACTCCCTTGTGTTCCCAGGGGCTTAGGTGGAACAAAAGCATAATATGAATTTCCAGCAGAACAGCCTTCATTCTGCAACTCCATTTTCCTGTGCAGAACTCAGAGTCTTACAGAAGTTCACAGATGTCCAGTTTTGTCAACTTCAAGCAGAACAACTGAGACTCTCATCTGTCAAAGCCAACATTTTAGAGGTGGTATGATATTTAGGATGCTTCCAAATTCACAGGAATATTAAAGCATTGGGACCTGATTTTTTAGACATTTTTGAGACCATCTAGAGAGGGGCTTTTGTTTTCTACTGTGTCAGATGTACATTTGGAAATGAAGGACCACAAAACCAAAGGTCAAATTTGTCTTTCTAAACACAAGTTGCTTGAGATGACCACACAGTGTCAAGGTCAAAAACAGAGCCCTGATCTGAATGACTCATGGCACAAACAGGACATGCCCACTCATGTGCACATCCACCACTCTGGACAGAAGATGACAGTTTTTTGTCCCAGCAGTAACATCAACAGCCACTACAGATATCTCTTTGGTGAACCACTTAGCTAGGTGATAGCTAATCATACTTCCCTAAAGGAGCCAGTTGTCCACAAAATGCCCCATCTGGCTGCTGTCCTCCTCTTTATTGACTCTGTAGCATATCAGTGCTTCTCTTCAGAGGCTCTCATCTCTTCGGGTCCTAACACAAAGGGAATTTTTAGGGGCTCTACTACAATCAAACCCATCTAAGGAGTTCCCAGACAGAGCAGGTAAGAGCACGAGCATCTTTCTCTCACTCAATAATTTTAATTCCTATTCTGTTATGCAACTTTGTGATCAGTGAACGTCTGGAACGTTTTTGCCCTTCTCCATGAGGTAATTCTCCCACACCCTCAATTCTTAGTGCCCACCACAAATGGCTCATATAAATTTACCTAAATGCACTTCTACCTCAAGTTCTTGCCCCTTTTAGCTCAAAAATGTGTCTTATTTCATTGACTTCTTCAAGGCCTAAGAGAGCTCAAGGCTTTTGTAACCTCCAACTTGGCTTAAAATCACCATCAGTTGAACAGTACCACACAATCTTGGCGTAAGGGAAAATTTTGAAAATACATTTGAATTCAATTAATCATGCATATAATTGGGACACTTTTATTCATTCATCAATGGCTACTAATGCCCATAGGATACTGAGGTAGAAAACTGCTTACAAAATTAAAACATGCCAAAATAACCCACTTACAGGAATTCAGTTTTTCAAAGTAAACAATAAAAGCTGTCTTATGTCTACCACCTGTTTCACACAGGAGAGCACAGCAGGTGATCCTGCTGGCTTTAAAAGCAATGAAGCTCTTTCTTTTCTGACCACTAACTGTAGAGATGAAAGCCTTTTTTCACAGCAGAGCAGATGCAACTTGGCAGTAACTATGACCAATTCTCATCAGTGTCCTGCCTGTAGTTCCAGACATGGTTGCTCTCTTTACCTGTTCAGCCACTGGTATCTCTAGGGGTGCTATCAGCTGCTGAAAAGTGGGTGTCTGCTGTGAACACTTTTTGATTCATATCTGGATGGTGGCCATCAAGTTTATATTTTACGCAGACAACTGGACAGCCTTATAGAGGAGCAAAAATGCCTGCTGTTTCCTAAGCAGTTACATTTCTGTTCCTGGAGCACCTCAGTTTCTTGGCTATACACAGCCTCTGTTACTCTGGGTTCTCCTGGCCATCGGCCAGGATCCAGGTAGCATCTCTGCCCTTTTGTGCAGAAGCAATGGCCAAATCATCTCCCATTGCAGGCCTGGATGAAGTATGAATGAGAGGAGCAAAGTCTTTATTCTACATAGTGTTATCTACACAGAGAGAAAACTAGAGCACAAATATTACTGACAAAATTGTAAACCACAGGCATCATGTGAATGTCAGAGAGCTTACCCTCCATCATTGTGGATGAAACCAAATGGATCTGATATTTTGGAAATAGGCAGTGTTCAATGTTTCTTTTTGATCAATTCATTTCCAAACAACCCCCATCTTCAATGGATACTCACCCATGAAGTCTGATTCTCAGTACTGGAGCAGAGTTGATTTAAAAAAATGCCCATCATACCAATTGTTTCTCAGCAAGGTTAAAAGCATTTGCACAAAGGGGAGAATCTCACAGACTGGAGCCACATCACCCATCCCACAATCAGCATAAATGGCAAAAGTTACAGTGAATGAACTAATTCATCTGCACAACCCATCGAATTAGGAGTGTTTTTTAAATAGCCTCTTGACTAAGAATTGTTATCTCATTAATCTAAAGTATATCACAGTAAGAGCCCTAGTAACGCCAAATGGAACAACTCTCCATATTGCAGAGACTGCAGCAGAGTTTTCACAATAGAGGCCTTTACATTTATTTAAGACTGCAACAGGCTTCTGTGGTAAAACTCTGAAGGGCTGGTGAATACAGTAACTCACCAGATTTATAAAGGTATGGGCACGCTTTGGTCTGGAACATACAGCTTCAATAGGATGTCACAAGAGCTGTACAGCTAAATGCTTTCAGGGTCAATGATGTTACCCATGGATGAAATGTAGCCAATGGTCAGAGAGAAAAATGATGCCTCAATGAACTGGTTCCATATCTGCAGCTGTCTTTTGGTGTGAGAGAAGTCTTTGCTGTCTTGTTTTCCAGGAGCAAGCTGTAAGGGAGGTAAAGCTAGTTCCCCTTCAAATGCAGATGGGCATGGAAAATGCAGAAGGTGTATTCAGAAGGTCCTAGACAAAGGTGCTCAAAAAGCAAAGCACCCATCTGAAGGCAGTTACATCTAGAGTTGGACAATAACTAGCATTCTTTTCTTTTATCTTTCTTTTAATAGTCGTGCTTAGATGCTTGTTTTCTCCAAAAACCTACTTCATTCTCTCTCCCCACTTCTCTACTAACCTTGGTTATCTGCAGAATTTCATTCAGGATGAGGTATTTTAAGCTACGGATAAGGTGGAGTTTCTGCTTCAGAAACTTAAATTTAGTTACATACTGAAGCAGAACATCACCTCAAAATGCTTCATTATAAAAATGGTGAATCAAAATATTTGGACGTTTTCTTAGTTATTTATTACTTGTCTTGGGAATAGTAGCAGGCTGGAGACACAAATCTGCTAATAATTTGTAACTGCAATTTGATAAATAATTGAACTTAAAAATGTTCCCTTATCTAAAGATGTCTGGGTGGAGCTGGTATCAAGGCCTGTTCACCAAAATGTATGGAGATTTAAGATATCACAGGGGCTGACAAGACTGAAATCCTTGGGAAAGAAGGAATGGTAGGAGCAGCAGGGACTCAGACCTCGAGAAGCTGGCAAAGCCAGCCAAGAAAACAGCAGAAACATCCAAGTGCCTGTGCAGGAGTCCGCTGACTATCACACTGTTGTTCTGCAGCAGTAGGCTTCTTGACCTTACAGCTCACTTTCCCCTGCTTCCACCTGCCACCCTTTTTCACCAGCTGCCAGGTGCTGGCACTTGCTCCAGGTGCTGGGAGCTCTTCTGTTGCCAACTTTCCAAACCAGAGCCTGCAGTTTCACAATCATTAGACCTCCCACCCTTCCCTGATTTTGGAAAGGCCCCTTAGCATCAATCATGTTGGCACAGGAGCCCCTGTGGCTTGTGAAAGGTACAAAAGATCTTGCTTGAAGCTGGGTTCAGGTGGGCACTTATCAAGTTAGGGACTAATTATTTTTAAGTCCCTAGTGGAAGATGCTATGAGAACTCCTAGTGTTACATGTATACCAACCCAAGGGAGTACTAGTACAACTTCAATGAAGGGCTCATCCAGGCTTCTACCTGGCACTAAGGCTTCCTTTCACCTTAGCGTGTATGGGCTTGGAACCTGAACATCAATGATTCTTTTGTGCCTTTTTGTCCATTGTCCAAGAGGCACTATTTTCACAATTTTCAACCACTTGCAGCCCTTAGAATGCTGGAACATGCTGAGACCCAGATACAGCTCACATGGGCAATGCTGAAAGGCCATTCAGCATTTTGGCAGTCATGACTGGATTTGAGTAATCTTCTGAGTACCTTAAGAAGATCTGAATAGAAGATATATTCTATATAGGCTGAAAGTGAGTGATCAAGAAAAATCACACTAAGTCTCCTTGTTCGTAAGTAACTGTTGAGTTCATTATAGACTTTTTTTGTCTGATTGAGAAGGAATTGTTGGGTTTCTTGCCACAATCACAACTGAGAAGGATAACAGTAAAATGACAGCAGGGAGGAACTTTGACATCCCCCAGATATGTAAAGGGTAGAAACAGAGACATGCACTATCACAGATAATCAGATACCACAACTCCGGATAAGGCAAATTTTTGGAGAGCTAGAGATGAAACAGGCCTTCCTGCCTTGCCAAGTAGCACCTGCAGCAGTGCTTTCTTGGTCACTGATTACAGATAAACCTAAACCTTTGGCTTACACCAAGAGCAGTCAGAGGGACTAAAAAAACATTTCCAGAGGTTAATGAGCTCCTTGCAAAGAATAGCAATCTTCCCACTCGTTCTTCAGCAAGCATCTTGGTGCCCCGACAGATCCTCTTCTGTGCACTTAACTATTGATTGCCCCCTTTTATATCTACAGACCTCTCATAGAGTGAATTTTAAAAAGTCAAGTCATAGGACATACATAAGTCACAAAGGATGCCAACAATTGCATCATACTGTCACTGCCAAGTACCCAAGGTCTAGCTATAATGCAGACACACTTTTCAAAACTCCCAACTTAGTCAGCTGCTCCAAAGGCAGGACACATTCCCTCCAAGCACAAACTCGTTGCTAAGTACTGTAAGTCAACAGTTGGCTTCCTGCCTTCCTCCTAAGCTATCTACCATCAAAACATGTCAGAATAGAGGAACATCAATTGTTGTCTGGTAAACAAAAGCAGATTTTTTTCCTTGTCCTTTCCTGTTGGTCATCTCCTTTGCATTTGTTCCTCACTGTGCTGGTATCAAATGCATTAGATCAGTAAGAAGAGGGATCCTAAACAGAAGGGTGCAACTTAATGACTTTTGAGCAAATATGTCAAACAAAAAGCTGAGGCATCCCAGAAATTCCTGCCCCATCTTCTTTTGGAGTAGGCAAACCCTGCTGCATAACTACCTGGTGTTGATCCTTCAAGTACATGTGAAAACAGCAGTAGCTCTAGTTTGTCACAACAATTTCTCATTACTAATTTAGCAACATACTTTTGACAACAATAGAGATAATGGAGCAATATTCTATATGGTACAAGGCTAGCCAAGGCATGAGACCTTCCCCTGTGTCAGTAAGTCACTGAGAAATAGGATGTCATTGTTCTGGAAATTCAGCTACTGAGAGTAGTTGAGTAGAGGAAGTGATGCAACTTTAGCAAGGACACTTGCTTTCTTGGGCATATGGTATTTAGTATACGCTGCCCCCTGATTCCAAGTACTATAACAGGTTCTTTGGAGGTAGTCATTATTCCAAGAGAAAGGACATTTTTTAAAAAAAAATAATCCTTGAAGAAAATAACGGAAAGGACCAAGCAATATTTAAGAGCTATGTGAGTGGATACTTGCAATTGGCTTCAGAAGTTTATAAATAAGCAGATTACACAGATAGTCGGAAATTATTCAGTCATTACTGATAATCCAAGGCTTATGGAATGAACAATAGAACCTTTGGGCAGTAATAGCAAGGACTGACAAGGCAAAACCTAAGTAATAGAAATTACTAAAAGGTAACATTCAGTCTTTGATGGTACTGTATGTCATCTGATTCAACTCCAGACTCCATTTGGTGAGCCAGAATTTATTATGTAAAAGGTAGGTTGGTAGAAGGCGCTAGGAAGGAGAGGGAGAGATCAACAAGTTGAGCATCAGCAGTTTGTGTGAGTGCTGCTGAGCTGACTACCTAGGATCTTTGTTTCACAATGTATTATATAAAGACAGCTAGGTGTAGCAGAAATGGGAAAAAGCTTATGGTATTGGTAACATAATGCAAACATCCATTAAAGACAGTAAATGCAGTTACAAACACAGACAGTTTAAGTTCCAGCTCTGTCTCCCATATGTAAAAGGGACCACACACAGCTTAGATATTTACAAAATCCACAGAGAAAGTTAGTAGTTGAGTAAGACATTGCAAGTAAACAGTTTGGTAAAAACACCAAATTTTAGTCCCAGGCATATAATTTTGAACTTGTGCAAACCTCTCGGAAGTTAGAAGGGTTTTCTAAATGTATTTAATTTATTTGTCCTTTGAAGCTCTTTTAACTGAGAATTTCAGGCCAGTTTACCCAGGAAATCTGGCTTTCAACTAGGTTTGGAAGGGAGTAGGCAGCCTTGGTAGAGAAATATGAGAAAGAACTTGGTCAGCCTCTCTGATTACCTGTGTGGACTGGTCCAGCGATGTTGGAGACAAAATGCCTGTTTGTTGCTTTGGCACAGGCTAGTAGTCTCTGTTTCAAAGTACCTCACGAATCCAGGTCAACAAATGAGCCCTGGCACTGAAACAAGTCCAGCACAATGCAATAGCTTCAGGGTGTAGCTGTGAGCACTAACTGAGCTACGCACGAAATATTTTCTCTATTCCTTGATGACATGGCACTTGGAGGAGGTTGTGGGAGAGAGAGGTATCAAAGGCTCTCTGGAACATCCCTGGCCCCTTCAGCCACACAGTTGGAGAAGGTTTTCCAATCCCACAGCTCGAAAGAGACTGATGCAACCACAGTCATGTTTGTCTGCCTTTGACTCTACAGGTGGAATGAGTACACATGTATTTGTAGTTGAGTTAGTTCAGAAAAGTCCTCAGCTTGAGCCTGTATCAGGGCTTAGTTTCATGCCTCTGGATTCATAAGAACACACCTTAAACATGTGGCCACCCAGCTCATGGTTTATTTGCACAACAAAATCACTTATTCATTTTAAACATGTAATTTCTTTGTTTGTATGTTTGTAGTCTTGAAGTCACAAGGGAAGTGAAGACCTGTCCCTCTGAAAGACATGAAGCTGACTTGCAAACTTTCATGCCATACTGTCATCTCATCTGCCAGAAGAGATTAAATACAAAGCCAGCTAGTGCTTTACTAAAGGTCTGCTTGGTAAAATCCCGTAACAGGGAATGGTCAGATATCTCGTCTGTTGATTCCGTGGGAGAAATGAGGTGGAAAGGCTGCTGCACAGGCCAGCTTGCCTCTGCTCAGCTCTAACCCCTTAGATCTTTCTGGTCTTTGAAAATAGGGACTGTAGGCAGAAAAAACACAGCTCACCTCAGCCAGAGAGACGAAGGCAGTATCAGGCTGAAGGACCACAATAAAAAGATACTGCAAAGGCATTAACCTACATACTTGAAGAAAATGAGTTTCAATCACTCCTGGTTTCAAAAAAATGTGTTTTAAAGGAGAAATTATCATGTTTTTGTCTTATTTTGCATTTTTTTTCTCCAAAGGGACTTCTCCAAATTTTTATTTTCCTTGATAACTGTCCATCTCTCAACAAAGCAGATTATTTTCCTGATATATCTGTCAGTCTTCTTATATTCTTATATGCAGGCTACTGATGGTCTCATTTGCTGTTTTCTTTGTTTTTACTATGCAATAATTGATGGTATCATAAAGGGTTGTTACAGTGTTCACTCTTGCCTCTTTCTTCTCAGCTTCTTAAAGACACACCCTAAATTATGCAGCCCCATCTCAGAGGTGAGGCTACTTTCTACTCTGCCATGGTTTTCAGATCCTATAAAGTTATTCTTGGCAATCTCTGTATTGTAAACCACAGCTTCTATGTGGATCATTCCCAGATTAACCACATTGATTACTCTCTTCTTTCCAATCTCAAAGTATGTCTGAGAATATTTCCTGAATATACTACCATCATGTAAAATCAAGCCTCTCCAAAACCACCATTGATAATACTCGGCATTTCCAGAACATAAGAAATATCCATCCTCCGGTTCTACTGTTCTTTTACAAATCCACCCATTTCCTAATTGTTTCGTGGCTTTTTCCCCACCAGGCACAAGGGGCAGATTAACTTCCATAAGGATTTAACTATTTGCCTCTGTGTAGTAATCCTAAAATTAGCTAATGATGAGATGATCCCAGCTTGTATATAGCACTGATACTTCCCAGTGCTTTTTCTATTGGCCATTGACACAAGTATGACTTAGAGTTGCAGCACAGATCTTGCAGCCCAAACTCAAGTCAGATAAAACAGGATCACCTTGTGTCTTTATCAGCCTCTCTTTTTTTTCTGAGAACCTGTGACACATCAGTACAGATGAATACTCAGCTTAGGGGCCTGCCAAGTTTATGACTGTCTATATTGGCTGCCCAAGAGGTTGAAGCATTTTAGCAGTGTGGTGAAACTCATTCCTGACTTTCCATTTTCTTTCTTTTCAACTTTGTCCTTTATTGGTTAGGTTTTCAAGTACCTCTTAGCGTATATAAAGCTTCTGAAACCCTTTTACTTGCTCCAAACTAGTTGTGGTTTGCAAAACATCACCTACTATTACATAGTCAAACATATTCAAACTTCCTGCATGTATTTCAATATATGAGAGTGAACTGTGTCCTTCTACTACACATCTGGAGGATAAATATTCAACTCTTGTTATCTGTTCAAAAGCACTTATGAGTTCAAAGCCCTAGGAAAAACAAAACATCCCCCTGCCAAGAAACTGAAAGCACATGTAAACCTGTGGAGAACAGACCATCCTACAAGCAAAAGAAGTGCAGTGCATTTTCCATAAGGCAGCTAAATAGCATCCCTGTGCCATAGTTGCAATGAAGTTCTATAATTGGGCCTGCAGTTAATGAAATTCCTGTGGGAGACGGTCAGAAGATTTAATTTCTCTGTTTACTGGATTATCAGCATGATCATGAGTCTCGTATGCCAGCTCTTCATGCCAAAGAAGGAAAATTGCCAATCTAGAGACCAGGATATATCCAGGGACAGGCCTTCTGCTACACAGAGGGTTTGACTGTCACTATACACACAGCTTATTGGAGCAAATACATCCCTAGTGAAACTCCTTTAAGTTGTGTGAAATCATTGTTTTCATCTCCAAATAGAGAGCATGATTGAGGCTGGGGATAATATTCAGTCATAATATCAAGTGATGCTCCATGGACATCAGGATGTTCAGCAGAAAATGTCACTGTGTGTATTAGGCCCACAAGTTGTCTGCAGTGAAAAGGGAATATGGAAAATGAAAATGTAGGCAGTGAGGGGGAGACATAAAATAACAGTTCACTTTTTGTGAGAGACTGCCAAAGCAACATCCTTCTGGAATGCAATAATGGCAGGACTGGGTCTCATGATAGAAGCAACTTTAATCTAAACATGCATTCTATTTTATTTTAACATGTCCATCCACTCTGGTATTTCAGCAAAACACATTTACATAAAGAAATCATGCAATCATGATTCCCAGTTGCTGTGCCCCCACTGTTACCTATACCTTCACAAAGTGACTGTAAAAATGCCAATGTGTCAGGATGGCAGACTTTTTTCCTTAGTTTGTAAAGGCAGTTGATGGAAGAACCAAGGATAATGCAAGTTGTGGAACCTAGACTAATGGATTTTATTAATCTGATTGTTTTATCTCAAATTGCAAGTTGCAGGTACCTTGTTTGTTTTGATTCTATTGACTAATGCTGTGGAAAACTGAAATTAATTGTGGAGGGGAAGTCAATATTTTGTTTAATAAGGAACATATATTTGGCTATGTAAAGCTGAATGTAAGGTGCCAAAGAAAAATTTCAGGTAAAATTTCATGGTCAAATTTGATCTGAATTTTTACCCCAATGGTATGGAACCTGAAATACAGTTTCCTTTTTCTTTTTGAAAAATGACAGAAAAATGTTTTACATATTTTTTTAAATTGCAGTTATTTTTACATAGTTGTCATAATCTCAAAAAAAGAGAAGTATTTTCTCTAGAAAAAATAATTCAAATGGATAAGTAAGATTTATTTTATGGCAAGCTCATATTTGTGAGCACAAGTACCAAATAATATGAGTTATAATAGCAAAAAGGGAGGTCTAGAGGATAGGACAACACACAGAATACTCAGTTTTCTTCAGTCAATATGCAGTCACCACTCATAGCCTTAGGTAATACATCTTTTGGGGCTAGTAACAGCTAACATAGGCAGAGGTGATCCACGAATTCAGCAAAGGACAGGCCAGCACAGATGAGAAGTGGGCAGTGTCTTTGTGGTAAGTTGACTAGCTCCAAGTGGTGAAAACAGTATGTTTCATCACACATTTCAGTTATTATGCTTAAGAAAGCTTGTGTTGGTTTTTAAGCAGCACTGTGAGGCAAGGCATGCTCTCCCATGTGGAGTCCAAATGTTTTAGGTCAGATCTAAAAGGACATTGTTAAATTATGATTTCTAATTAGTGATGATAATATCCATAAGAAATGACGTAATTCAGGCTTCTGAGGGATAGAGGAATTGTACAGGGCTTTAGTGTCAGAAAGAGTATTAAAGGGGAAAAGAGATCTCCTTTTAAAGCAGAAAAAAATATTATATTTTTTGTTTGGGTGTAGTAAGACCTCTGTCACCTGCTTCAGAATATTTTAAACACAAAGCTTTTGCAACAGGGTATTTAATGTCAATCCAGCATGTCCTCTATCCCAGAGGACATCTACAAACACCCTTTCAAGAATTCTGTGTAGATAAGACATATGGAAATATTCAGTGATAACAATATTAAAAAAAATGGACAGACTGTCTTCAGCAAGGAGCTCAGTATGGGCATGCTGTTCAGTTTCATTATTTAGTTCCTATATGAGACTATGCACTGTATACCAGAGTAAAATTTTATCAAATTGTTAAACGTACTGTAAGCCATCCCTACTTACAGGTTAGCAGCTAACTGTGTTTCCATGGGTTTCCTTCTCAGTATTTCTTACGGGAAAATGCAAAGTGGGAATAAAGTTGCATAAGCAGAGAAGCACTGCTATTATGTCCATTGTTGCCTGGCTGTGAGACAAAGGTGCTACAATGCTTAGTTACACTTCTATTCCCTATTTTGTCATTTAGTTGATGATTGTCTCTTTTATTCCAATCTCTATGTGCCACTCAACACTATCAAATGCTTTCCCCAAAGGCAAAAAGATAATGAAAGGAAATAAATTCTAAACAATAAATAGTGAACAATATTGCACTGAAACTGATAATCAAGAGGAAAACCAATTTGGTTTAGGGGTGGAAGAAAGGAGAGTTGACCTTGCAGCTTCAAATATTCTAGACACTTCCAGTTTATAGGAAAGAAGTCCATACTTTGATATCAAAATATGATTAAATCATTACACAGCACCAATATCAACAGCTTTTCACAGTACATAATAGGTAATTAAATTCTGAAAGTCTTCTTTCTGCTTTCAAAGTTCTGATTTCATTGTATTCAAAATTCTTTCAAGGGCTAGAACACATGACACAATGTGTAGAGGCTGGAAAACCTAGCNTTTTTGGGGGGGGGCGGGGGTGTGGTTGGTTGGTTTGGGGTTTGGTTTTGGGTTTTTGTTTGTTTGTTTGTTTGTTTTTACTCAGTATATGAACTATTTGGGGTGCAAAGCATGAAAAAATTGGTCATATTTTTCCACACCAAAGCTGAACTTGCTGTTGAGTTGCAGGCATACTTCTAAACATGCTCGTCTTCACCTGATTTAGATACCTGCTGAAAGAAGTATTCAAATTTAATCTCACAATTCTTTTTCTTGAGCAAATCTTGCAGTTATAGTTGCACATTCCATATTGAGGTGCTGTGCCCAAATCCTTAGAACATTTTATCCTGTGTAGTTCCCATGAACAATTTATGGAATTAAAGAGTTGTGGATGGAAAATTGCTAATACTTAATCATGAAAAAAACCCTGAAAACTGGGCTGAGTACTTCACCCATAGAACTAATTTCTAAAAGGCAAACTGATTTGGGGACAGCAGAAGAATGTACCAACATACATTTGAAGAGGAAATAATCATAAAAAAGAAAGGGGAAACACATTTTATATACACACAGATCTAAGTCTGTTGATAAACAGTCATTGAAGAAACTGAAAAACATTCAAATAATGTGAAAATCAGCTCAGCCTTCCCATGGCTAAAAGAGAAAATAGGGCTGGACAGAATCTTGAGAGACTAGGCCTTCTACCTAACCTAAGTCACTATTATAACCACACCTAAATAATTTCCAATAAATGTCTGTCCGTCCTCCAATGAGAGACATCCCAGGTTTACATTTTGGAAAGTTAACAAGATGGAATATGAGTAAATGTGGTTCTGCCTGGATCCTACAACTTTGAAGAAAGACAGCATTATTTTAAACCTAACAAACCAGTTGGAGATAAAATTGCTCACATGTCAGCTGACATGCCTCAGTATTGACAGGTTAGCTTAGACAGCAAGTTACTTGTGCTGAGCACTTTAAACACCCAGTGGGAAAAAATTCAAATTCCACAGCTTAACTCTTGGAATCATAGTCTGCTAGAGAATTGTTTCAGCTGAAAAATGGTGCTTTTTTCAGTCTTAGCAGGTGTCCACAGCATTGCAGACAGTATGATAATAGAGGCACACACTCAGCAGGGATGTGATCAGAAGTTAGGAGAGGTCACAAAATGAACATAAGCAGAAAGCATCAAGTTTAATCAGGAGAGAAAATACAATTCAAGACAAAGAGATGGAGAGGAAGAAAAGGACTTGTGGCACGTTCTTTCATACAAAGAATCAGGAGAGTCAAGATCACTGTATGAGGACTATTGACCACAGCATTTGTTTAAAATAGAAGACATAGTGATTCTTAGGAGCTTTATGGCAGATCTGAAAAGAGCCGGGTGGGAGCTGATTGAAGTCTACATTCTTACCTAATCCTAAACTTCTCTGAGCAGCCCAGAGATACTTAAAATGAAATTTACAGCAGCAACAACAAAAAAATCTTCACAGAGGCCATCAATACAAAATTCTGTCATGTCCTCTACGGTCAGACTGTCAATCCATCAAGCAATCACCTTGCAATCAGATGTGCTGATGAGTAGCATACTGGGTCATGCCATGTGAGACAATATGTCTGTTCCCATTCATAAAGCATGGCTTTAGTGTGTTAATATACTTCAAAGAGACAATCCTTGCTCTAATGAATTCTGAAGCTCAGCAGAGGCAAAAAATCTGTCCAAGAGTAAAATCCAAATTATGTACATATACCAGAGAAATTCTTTGCTGGTTTAATCAAGGAAGTCTCATTGGGTGAAGCATTCATATGTAAAATTGTGAGTTATCCTGAAACTATCTAAATGTTTGGGAGAACAGCTGAAGTAACACAAAGAAATCATCTATATACCTTTTTGTAGTCTAGCTGGAGTACATCACAATCAAGTCAATACAGAAACACTGCGATACAGCAACTTCTAAAAGCACTAGAATATGGCAATGAGTGTCAGGCCAAACTCCACATTAAGTTATTTTGATTTCTTACAGCAGAATACGTTAACAGTGAATTTTCTTTCCAGAGGGCACTGTGAAGAAAATTTACTAAAGCACAAGATATTATAAAAATGAGGGGGTTTATATATGTGTGTGTGTATATATATATGTGTGTGTATATATAGAATGACTTGTCAAGTGTCATGACAGTAGGTGCACTGGAAAATCCTTTCAACCAGCTAATTCTACAAAGTTCAAATTTATCTGTAGAGGACCAAATTGTCCTCTTGTACTTAGAAAAGTGGGGTTAAGCTCTCTGAACATGTTTCTAGGACATCAGAGCAGGAGATTGGACCAGATAACCTCCTGAGATCCCATCCATCCTAAATTAGCCTTTGATCCTATTGCCATCACAAAGAATCTGAATGTACCCTACAACAAAAAGCAATCACTAGACAGGAAAACCAAGAGGCAGATGATCTCTGTGAAACCTCACAAGACACCAACAAACTTGTTAGGCTGGGAATGGCATGGCTGCATTTGAGCACTTCCTTGATCCAGTCAAGGCACTGTCAAAAGCGCAGGGCTGCTCCCTCACCTGTAAGATAAGTCTCACCTCAGGTCAGCCAGACTTTTTGCTCTGAGAGTCCAAGTCTCTCCTTCACCTTTTAGAAGCTGGGCAGCTGAAGAGGTGTGAGAGTTACATCAAGCAAATGCCCTTGCAGAGGGTACCAGCCCATGCAAGTAAGGGAGTGGTCTTTCTGGAAGGTAGATTGTGAACCAATTCAGAAAAAGTCTGACTCTTGCATTCCTTACTTGGGTTTATTTCCATACCTAAGTGGTAATCTTCTGTCCTTTTCTTGCCTGCCCATGTTCAACATGCAAGATCAGCAGCACTGTAATCAAACAAACAAAAATCTGCAAGCACAAACAGGAAGGGCCAAATGCTCTGCTGGCATCTGCAGTGTGAATCTCAATTACTTGTGTCCATGTACAACTAAACAGACTTAACTCATTGAGTTGTGCTTTAATTACATGGAAAGCATTTGTTCTCAGTCTGGTCACTTCAGTGCATACAGTTAACTTGTTTATATATGTCTCTAATGCAATATTATGGAAGCCCTAAGTTCCAGTGACTGTTTTGTAGATAAAACCCCCGAGGAAACCAAATTACATCAGAGAGCACAAGTTTCCTGATCTGAGCAGATTGGCCATCTACAGTGAGGATAGGATGCGGCAATAGAGGAAATGAACAACTCTGCCTACATTTCAGTCCTTGGTGTGAAGGTGATGCAGAGATAATTTATTTCTTGGGGGCATTATTCTGTTCAGCTTGGGGTTTTGGTTTTTTTTTTTTTTGTTGTTGTGGTTTTGGTGGTTTTTTTTACACTGAATCAGTTCATTCTGCCAAATTCAGCTCAGAACTGGGAAAGGGAGGAGGGAAAGTGAAGCAAAAACTGAAGCTGTGTTCAAGAGCAGAAGTAAGTCAGCAGCAGCATAAGCGTAGGAAAGAAGGTTTCTGTTACTTGACATGCTTCTGTAATGAGGTGTTAGAAAGTACAGCAATCTGCTCCACCCATACTTGGACTTGGAAGAATTGACAAAATGTCATAGTTTTGAGAGAGCTGAGATTCAGGAAAGGCCCTATATCTACTTGGGACTCTCGCACCAATACAATCACACCAGCGAATCCTCCTGCAAAAATACAGCCATACTGATGTAAAGCATGTTTAGCATGGTGCAGCTCTCTCTAGGAAAAATCAGTGCTAAGCTAGATAAATTTAAGTCACCACTGCATCCTCAAAAACGTCTGTAGCAGCACTAAGGTTAATACAATGGTCCAATTTGTTCTTATCAAGAGAAGTCTGCAAGTAAACAAGCTGATGTATATCATCCCTTGCTGTATTAATACATTTTTCTTCATTCACAATGATTAGACAAAGAAGCACAGCCTACTAGTCCCACTGAAGACCATGAGAATTTCATCTTTGCTCGAAAGAGAGGAGGTGGAGGTCAGTAATGAGCACTTTGGAATGTTCTCTCTACTACACATATCTCAGATCCTCTCCCCTATTTGGAAGCAACTCCTAGCCACACATAGGGTTTCAAGAATTCACAGAAGGAATTTAGTTAGTCTAGTAGCTATTCTCAACAGTAATAATATTTATATTGTGGTAGTACCTACACACTAGGTGTTAGACCCGTAAAATGTGAAATAAAAAAGACATTCTTTGCCCAGAAGCACTCACTGTTTTCATACAAGAAGAATGTATGACCTTTTAAATGACCCATTCTACATGGGTCTCAGTGAACAACCCAAATAAAGCCAGCAATTTAACACCAAAGTAATTCCATTGAAAATCAGCAGAATTACATCAGCATGAGATCAGAAAGGGGACATAGGCCCAAATTCTGCAGACACTCACAGAATGTAGGAAAAGGTGTAGAAATCAATTTGTATGGGCAGTAACTGACTTCAGTAGAGGAAATTTGTGCTCAAAAAAGCAAAAGGGAGCATACCAATGTGGTAACTATAGCAGGCATCTATTTAATTATGTCTTATGTTTAAACCATTCCATTTTTAATTAAAATAATTGAATTGATTAGTATAACAGCAAGCATGGAACCCTCACACTTTAAACATGAGGAAATAAATTATCATTTATTTGAAGAATTAGTGCCATCTGTTTTGATTTTAATAAAGATAAGAGAGGAAAAACAAAGACATTGGTCCATACAACTCCATGTAATGAAGCATGTGGCTTTTCTCTATTCAAACTAAGGAACAGATAAGTTAAACATAAAGTATGGATATAACAAGCCATCATTTGTGTTCTTTGTAAAGGTTTTAAAAGGGATTTGGAAATTCATCTCACTCTAGAAGTCATGTTTTACTTACAAATGTTAAAGTGACTTCTGAATTACCTTTGATGGATTTTGCTGCCTCAGGTTCCAAAGGAGAGTCTCTATGTATCAGTCCGACAAGCTGTCCTTTCAGTCTGTGGACTGCTTTGGTTCTAGGTGATTTTTCAGGAAATTAGCAACTTCCTCCAAATACAAGGACGTCTAGATTCTCTTAAGTGCCAAAGATGTCATTTAGAGAGCAATGATGGACAAATCCATGGTTTTGACACTGCAACAGGACTCAGGGATTTGGTTCTACTACTCACTGTGTTGCAGGTTTCCTGTGAAACAGCTGGCAAATACTTGTGTAAAAGTTTACCAAATGCAGAGCTGTAAAGGTGATAAAGCACCACCTAGTATTTTCAGCATTTGGCCTACATCAGTGTATTGAAACAACACTGTATTGAAAAAGATGGGAAGTTGTCATCATGACAAGAGTTGGTCTGTTTGACAATGAATTAGTCTCACTGTTAAAAACAAAGCACTCCATTCTTCTCTAACAGGGGAGAATTTGAGTGAAAGCAATTGTAACTTTTGAGAAAGAGTACAGAGAACACCAAGCAAACCCCACAGGAATTCAAGAAGATGATTGTCAGTAAATTCAGGGAAAGGGAGTTTCACAGAAAAAAGGAAGACCAAACAATATTAGCAACAGAAGAGCAACTTACCCAAAATTGAGGAGAGAAAGAAAATGCAGAAAAGGCAAATCTGTTTATATCACAAAAGAATNAAAAAAAAACTCAACCAAACAAAACCCCCAAAAGGGAAGTCTTGGTCTGCTGCTCAATGGGGAGAAAAAGACACTGACAGATGATGCCAAAAAAAGAGGAACTATTTGTTGTCTTTTTGCTTCGCTCTACTAAAGAGGTCAACTGCAAACAGGTGGCAAATCCAATGTGTGCCAGCAACAAAGAGATAATAGGTCCAAAAAGGAAAAGAATGTTAGAGAACACTCTGACAAGTTACTGTTATCAAATCATCTCCACCTGATGAATTTTATCCCCCAGTACTTAAAAGAACAGGCTGAAGCAATTCAGAGCTGTTAGTGGTTTTCTCTGAGAAGCCAGAAGAAAGGGTTATGTCCCAGAAAACTGGGAAAGAGCAAAAACCACATGTAGCACTAAAAACAAGAAGAAGGATCTGGAGTTGTAGGCAGTCAGTATGACCTCCCTTCCTGTTAGATGTTGTGCTAGTATTTTGAGCAGTTGTCCCAGATAAACTTAATTGTAAGTACCGAGAGAAAAACAGATGAGCAGCAGCCAATGCATGTTTATGATGAGCAAGTCATGTCAAAGTAACCTTTTTTCTTTCTCTCACAGAGAAACAGACCTTGTGTGGATGGAGACAGTAGGACTCAGCTATCACAAATTTTGTAAGGCTTTTGACTTTGTTTCAGAAGACATCCCCATAAACAAGCTAGAAATATCTACACAAAATTAAATGTGGGTGCAAAGTGGTCAGAAATCATACTTAGACAATCACAGAATCACATAATGATAGGGGTTAGAAGAGACCTTTTGAGATCATCTAGTCCACCCTCCCTGCTAAAGCAGATTCACCTAGAACAGCTTGCAGAGAGTCACATCTAGATGGGTTTTGAATATCTCCAGGGAAGGTGACTCCACAACCTTTCTGGGCAACCTGTTCTGGTGCTCTGTCACCCTTAAAGTAAAGTTTTTCCTCATGTTCAGCTGGAATTTCCTGTGTTCCAGCTCGTGCCTGTTGCCTCTTGTCCTGTCACTGGGACAAGAAATGAAAAGAGGCTGGCCTCATCCTCTTGACACCCTTTAGAAATTTATAAGCATTGAAGAGATCCTCTCTCAGTCTTCTCCAGGCTAAACTGACCCATGTCTCTCAGCCTTCGCTCATAAGAGAGGTGCTCTTGTCCCCTGGTCATCTTTGTAGGCCTCCACTGGACTCTGTCCAGTAGTTCCTTGTCTGTCTTGAACTGGGGAGCCCAGAACTTGA
>VXBJ01001159.1:182760-194373 GCA_013400055.1 Nycticryphes semicollaris | reverse complement strand
GCTTGTGAGGGGGACGGGCAGGGAACCAACAAAAAACCCAGTCACTCTGGCCGTGACAGTGTTCATTTACACTAGCAGCATTCTGGTGCTAGACTGAACTCTCTGTGCGTATGTGTGTGTGTGTGTGGCTTGCACTGAGATCAGTAAGCTAAATATTGTCCAAATGCCATTGTCTCCTGCCAGTGAGGCAGGTTTTGCATTCACAACTGTGTCAAGCACACTCTTTCTGGGGCTTTATACCCTCACCCACCGTACTCAGAAGACCAGGGGCTGCCCTCCAGGAGGGCTCACTGGGAGTCAGACATGCACATCTGAGGTCCAAATTAATGTCTGAATCAGTGCGTGTGACTCAAGGATGCAATATTGGGACTGACAGGCCCTGACCATCATTTCAACTCTCACTGCAGCTATGAATACTGATGCTTCTCCCTTGTGGTAATTTTCCTTGCCCATTTCTGCAACCATGAGAGATCAACTCCTTTTCTCCTATATCTTGTTCTTTCTTATTCAGGCAATCCATTCTTTGCTGAACCTCCAGTAGCATTATTGTTAGGTGTTTAAACCTTGTATCAGAACATCCATAGAATGCTTCAGAATGGGAAAAGAACTTCAATAATTTTGCAAATAGCTTGAGTTTCATATTTATCCATGATGCTGTAGGAAGATCTCAACCAGTGGCTTAATGTTTCTTTTATAAAGTGAAGACACCTGATTTCTGTCAGTCCTTGATTTAAAAAAGCACCATCGAACACAGCTTCCAAAATAACCATATCAAATAGACAGAGAAAAGCAACAAAATCAGTAATCAGATTCCACTGAAGGGACACAGCACAACACCTGCTGTCCCTGTCCTGCTTTCAGGAAAAGGACTTCTGCTGTGCAAAGAAGTCTCTAGAGTATGTGGGGCAGATAAAGTTACAGCAGCTTGGAGGATTTTGTTTCAGCTGATGCTTGGGAAAAGGGTTGACCCAGAGAAGCTCTTTCAGGAGGTGTGGAAGACGAGAGTGAAGACTTACTTGCATGACTCTGGCACTTGATTTCATCAAAATTGCAGAATTATGCTCCATCAAGAGAAGTGATAGGTGTCTGACTACAACATAAATGGATGCACAAGTTCTCAGAGGCTTTCCTGCATGTGGGCAGGAGCAGTGGGACTGTGGAGCATGGCTGTACAGACTGGCAGTTCCAAACACTCTTTGTTGCTGCTCTGTAACAGAGGTTGTTGTGTCCTTTGCACCTTGGGAAAATGAGAGGAAAATAACATATTTGTGTAACTGCTGGCAGGCTTTGCCAAAGCAGCTGCCATAGGCTCCATGTCAAAGCACCAGGGGAGCGCCTAATCCCCTTAGAAATTCAAAGGCATGTGAAACATTCTGTCATTACACTGTCTCTCTTCTACTCATCTTTCCCTCTTTGACTCTTCTGCATCCAGTTCCAGCTTCAGACAAGGAAAGCAGAGTTCAGTGTCAGCATGATAAAATCACATTGTCTCCCAAAAAAGAAAAGAAAGGCTACTGCCAAAAACTGGCATTAATTGGATGGATGGGTCAAAGAGACAGTCTTTTCCCACTGCAGAAGGCTGAGACATGGGGCAAGGGAACACAAGGGGATTCAGGCAGTCCCCTACCCCTATCACAGAAAAGCAGTGCTGTACGTGTGTTCTACAGTAGGTCAGCTGAGAGAATTGCAGCAAGACCTTCTGATTTTGAAAATGGGTCGGTAGAACCACAGAATCTCTGTACGTCTCCAACAACATTTGACTCAGGGGACACGCACTGATTTATACCAACTGATGTTCCAGCTTGCAGAGTTTTAGTAGGTTTCATTGAATTTGAAATAATAGAATCCAAGTAAACAGCAGCCACAATTGTTATACACGGGGAATATAATCTCCTCATGAAGCCAGCTGATTTAGCACCACCATTTTTGCTCTGGTTGGGCTAGTTAAACCATTGGCAAGCCAAACCCCTTTAGTGAAAAGTTTGGCTTCAATTTAGGGTGCTCTGCCAATCCAGAAGCAATACTGAACCCCATTTTTTCATCAACAGCATTGCAATTAGGCAGTTTTTGATGTAACAGAAGAAAGCTAAACACAAATCAGGGAGTAAGGTGTATGCTGATCTGCTTCTGCAATCATGGCTTAGAGACAGCAGTCTGAGTTCCTGATGCTTTTGCATTTTGGAGGCAGTGAAGTGAGGCCCTCTGACAAAAATATCACCCAGTGTGTTTTTATTACCACATAATCCATGCCTTTGCCACTTGTCCACATACCACTCTTTAATGCAAACCTCATGTCATCCTGCTCTTTTCAGGTCCTGATTAACTCTAAAATGCCCAGACTTACAAAGCTAGTGGAGAAACAGATCCTTTCTAGTCAAGAATGTAGAAGGGAAGGGGAAAGGGGGAAGAAAGGGAAAGACCTCTGATTGCTTGCTGCTTGGAACTGATAAAATTGTGCTTCATTTTATGTATTCTGTGTGTACAGATGAAACAACAGTTGATATTATAAAGTATGCCATATGAAAGTATATGAAGTACAAAATCAATCTGACAGTTTCTTATTGTTCTAGGCGACCAATGGTGTCAGTAGCAAGTTTTAAAAAAAATATTATTCTCCTGTCTGGAGGATGGAGAACCAAGGTTTCTGTTGCCTCTTTAGTTTGCTGGGTGAACACTGACAAATGCAGTTGACTTATATTAATTTTAAATCACTGTTCCATCAGGTAACCTCCAAGGAAACAGTTTGGGTTTTTTTTTTCCAGAAATACAGTAAGCAGACAAGTGTTATTCCAGCTTGCTTCCAAAGCCACATAAGAAAAAGCCTCTTCTTAAACAGAAAACCACAAGACTGACAATTGAGAAAGCTGATTTCATGGGAGGCTTAGTAAGACTGTTTTGAGGAAAGTAATCAAAGTTTCCACTTCAGTATCAGGCAGGCTGCTTGGCTTATCTGAAATGTGACCCTATTATCTGTGTATTCTTCTAACACATCTTGAAGTTCTGGAGGGTAACACAAAAGATGAGGGATACTGCATGGAGAGTTCTTTTCTTGTGTTTGTAGTTCAGACTAAGTGTTCACAGAATTCTTCATGAGGGAGCATCAGGAACAATCTTCTCTACCTACTTTCTGCAAGGATACAGAATTTTTGGCTGAATTAATACCACACTACACTAAAGACATACCATATGTGTTGTTTGACACAAAAATGGCAGCAAGCTCCCCATTCACCACGTAAGTCACTGCAGCCTTTCCTGAATCTCCTCAAGGGAAACACAGAGGATAGTTTTGCCCATGCTACAGCCACTATTACTCAAAACAAGTTACACTGCTAGCGTGTTATAGCAGTGATCTTAACTGCAAAAAAATTTTCTGACGAACTCATGCAATCCCATCTATTATAAGATGCTTGGCATGATAAAAATCTGGAAATTTGCCATTAAGTTGCAATAAGTTCAGCAAGTAATGCTGATAGGATTTGAACATTAACTCACCAATGGAGAACGCTAGTGCATTCGTAGGATCATCAGTGTAATGGATTCTGGCATTTCCCTCTTACCATCTTTACAAATGTCACTTTCATTCTATTGTAAATTAACCCAAATTTCTACCAAAGCCCCAAAATAAGGGTTTCTTGTGAGCAACCAGCCCCATCTGCTTTGCTACTGAATATATTACAGCAGGAAACATATGCAACTAATATATAGGCAAATCATTAAAGATATATGTTGGACATTCCCTAATAAATGCACAGACTTGAAGAAGTATTACTTTAGACTTTATTTTTTGCCACTGGGAAAGTGCAACCAGAGGCACAAAGTGTCCCAGGTAAAATGCAGCAGAACTTTTCTGTTAATTGATCCAGTTAACACAAGGAGTTGGATCCTGATTTCATGTAAATCAGCAAAGGGCCCTTAAAAAGAAAGACACTACACCAGTGCACACTACTGATGGATCTGCCCTTAAACGTGCCCATTTAATATTGGAGGATTTTATTGCTTACTAGAGTGTAGTCTCCCATACCTTTATCAATTATTCATTCTGGAGAGCAAACTTCCCTATGCAGTAGCAAGAAAATCTGTAGGTTAGATGTAATTTACTCTTTTAACCAGTTTACTCCAGTATCAAGTATTTAAATTGGCCTCACTGTGCTTTCATACGTTACAGCCATATATCAAAGCAATTTGTGCAAATGCCAGCTGAGCAGCCAGCTATATGTATCATGTATTCTGAGATTACACAGTTCCAAATGCCTTTGTAAAGCAAACCTTTCATGAATAAATCAGGAAATACCCTGATGCATGCTTTATGTAGAGCAAGGTATTCTATTTAGGTCACAGGAAGGTTCTGCCAGGTTTGCTAAAATGAACAAATCCCTGGTGTGTACTCTCTCTCCACCACATTTCATAACACAAGCAAGCATCTCCAACTCAGTCACTACTGTGCATTTGTGACTGCTGATGACCCTGCACTTGAAGCTCAAATAGCTTGCAAACCGCAAAGCAAACTGCTTGGGTGCCTATGGCTTGTCTGTGCCATACAAGGATTTGACAATGGTAAAAAAAAACAGATTCAAATTAAAACTCTGCCTCTTTATTCCAGGAGAGAACCTAGAACATGTGACTTTTCTAGAGGGCTGAAAGAAGAGTGGGCAGCAAGCAGGTGAGACTGTGCAAGACACAATACAAAGTTCTCAGTGCAGTTTGTGGTTCTTCTCCAGGGAAATGAAAGATAGATGAGAATCAGCCCATTAAGCGCGGAATATGTAAACAGCAAACCCAAGCTATGCAGTCATCCATTTCCTCTGCCTTGAATTCAAGATGCTGTTGTTGGTCTGATCACTCTTCCTGCAGCGGAAATGTCTATGATAAGGTTCCAAGCATAAGGATTTCCAGATTTCCAGACGAGCTGAAATGATAAGTTATCTAGAGTGGAGGAACAAGAAACTAAAGGCAGATCCTGCTTTCCCTTTAAAAGATCTGGCGACAGGGAAAATAGTTTAAAAAAAATAATAAAGGAAATAAAAGAAAAGAAACAAGAAAAGTGCTAGCAAAGTTAAGGGAAAATAAATCACATCCTTCCCAAAATACCAAAGACAGAAGTTTTCTTTCTTCAAAGACATGATTTTGACAGTGAGGAAATGAAGCCTCATGTCAATACATTGCAGGGTTTCCACACAATATTCCCATCAGCGCTTGCAGAAATGTTTTTGACCAGCGATGAAACTTGCAGCAGCGAATGAGGACAAAGACTGGCCCTCTGCATGAAGGTGCTCCTATTGTCCCTCCTGCCTCAGCTACTGAGGCCCATGAAGCTGCCCACCTGCATCTCTCACATGTGCCTTCATGACTTTCCTTCCCTTTTCACCCTCTCCTTTTCCTCTCTCCTCCACCATATCCCTGATTGCACATCATGTTGGCAGTCCACTCTACTAGTTTCTCTTCACCCCTCCTTCTGCTGGCAGGCACTGCGGCTGAAGAAAGAGCAGCAGGGTAGGACTGCAGTGACCATGAGCAAAGCAACGTGCTTTTCCGTGCCTCAGTTTCCTCCCTATAACATGCAGTTTATATTCACTTCTTCTGTAAAGCACTTCAAAGCCTTGTGAGGAAAGAAGTCATGTTATATGGCTCAAGCATCATGATTGATAAACTCCCACCACCTTTGGTGTCTTTCCTGCTTCTATAACCTGTTAGGACTCCCCTCTCCCCACAGAAGGGTGTTTTCCCTTTGGCAAACAACTGTCTTAACAGCTTGTCACAGCAGTTGGTTGACCTCATTATCAGAGTCCAGCCCTGAAAGAGGTACCAGAGTAAGGCAGACGGCTTTGTGCAAGTCCAGTACTCTGCTTTCAACACTATTTGCCAAAGCTTTCTGGTTGTTTGGAAATTTGTTGGCCTGTCTACGTAAGAAGTATTGGAATAGATTAGTTACTTAAAAAACACGGCGGCCTGTGGAACATCTCCCTTCAACTAATGGGAAATCTTCAACCAGTGACACTTACGGCAGAGCGTAAATAAGTCCAGGGCATTTTCTTAACTATTCCAGGCTCTTTTTAGATCACAGCAGAAAACAGTGAGACAAAAGTGCTCTCTGTACTCTTTATGTCTGTTTCATGCCTTTCATGCTTTTCCTTGGTGTAAATTCAACCTGGATCAAGTCTGAGGACATCATCAAGACTGAAAAAAAAAATAAACCAGATGAGGGCAGAAACAAAGTGCAGAAAAAGTAAACCCTAAGGATATTAAGAAAGAGAAATACAAGGGGAAAAATATGAAAATTGAGGCTGGTCAAAATAAAGCCAGGATGAAAAAAAGAGAACAAATTTAATACAATTAAAGGGACACTACCAAGCTAGTCATACTTATGATATTAAAATTGGTTTAACTTTGCCTTTTTTCCCTCAAAATCACTGGGAGTTTCCTGTTACACTCTAAGATACACATTTTTCCACAACAAAGGCAATGAAAGCCACACAAATAATGTAAAAAATAAAATAGATGTTATTGCAGAATCCTTGCTTTTCTTTTTAATTAACACATTTTAAGGTCTTTTTCTTTGCCTCTCTGAGTCTCTAGAGCATGCTTGGGAAATGTTTTCCAGCCTCACTGTTACAGTAGGCGCTAAAAACTTGCCTGTTTCAAAATGCAAGCCAAGATGCTCTGGTTTCCAGGAAGTGGATCTTGACAAGAAACACCAAGTATCAGGAGACTCATGATAAAATCACTAGTGCCAACAATGCTGCACATTAAGATTTTTTAAAATTAATATTACCTCAGGGATTAGCAAATGGTCCCAGACTATACACACTGCGACAGAAAACCACTCTTAGCACATTAATCTTCTCACTAATGATTAGCAATTTGTATTCTAATGGGGCCTGCAAGACCCAGCCAACATGGAGGTCCCGTTGTTCTAGGCCGACGCGTGCACACAGCGGGACGTCGAGCAGGCTCACCAATAACAAGGCAGGCTGGGAGTCAGAAGGGAAACCAAGGCACATGTAGTTGAATGTCTCACCAGAGATCACACATCAGGTCTGTATTCCAGTCTCACGGAGACCCAAAATAAATATATACAGCTCTTCAGGCTCAGGAAAGATTTTAATTACTGTCAAACCAAACTAAGATAAAAAGAATATAGGCTGAGTGTGTATATTCTTCACAGATAAGTTGAATACCAGCTGAGATGACAAACAGAATTCCCTCAGGAGTAATTTCTTGTTAATTGCATAACTTCAGGCACTTTTTGTGGAAGTCCTCATAAATTGCAGACATGAATTGTTACAGGAGGGTCACAACCTCTTCTGAAGTGACAAGCACTGCTCACTGGTGGACGGTACAACAGGAGGTATTGTCTATCTGTTAGCATTTCTTGAAAACATCAAAATGTCTGCAAGAAGCTATGCAATGCTACTGCAAGATCCCTCTATTGCAGCAAGATTCGAGTTGCATTTGGGTGACAGGCCAAGCAACCCTGCTTCAAATCTTACTCTTATTTCACACAGATGTAATCCCACTTTTGTAATCCTGCCTGTGACCTACCTTGGGTGAGGGCCATACAGATCATTTTAATAAAGGAATAGTTGAATAATATATCAACAGATAATGCCACATACATTTTAAATAAATACACCTCTGAATGTTTAAATAGCACACACTCTTACATACACCCAGAGATACATTTTTTAAGCAGAGATGATAAAACAGTCCCTTTTTCCAAGAAAGAAGAAAAATTTCAGTGTATTTAAACCCACTATTCTACACTTCTTCTTCATTAATATTCCCTCTTGATCAAACTTTTAAAAAATTATATTGCGTCAGTCATTCCTACATACTTATGACAGATTTTTCAGGAATTGCTGGGAATTGGCTGTTTCAATTTTTTCAGTCTTTGCAAAGATACCATTTGTCTACAGTTTACAGCTTACCTATCTGTCTGTTTATTACTGTGTACATCCCCAGTTGTGCTCTCCTCAGTTCAACAGTGGAGGTGGAAATCTCTCCCATGTTTCCAGGGAATCAGTTTGAACAAGTCTGCCAGAAGGACATGCTCCCTGGCCTGACAGGACAGAAATATGTGATGTATACCTGATCTGGGAGTCACTTTTTGTCGACACAGGAATATCTAGCCAGTAGCCAGCTCTGATTCTGGAAAGACAGAGTCCCTCTGCCAGATGCGTTGAAGTCAGCACTACACCAGTTAAGGCTGGTTGATACCCTTGCCTATTTTCCTGTGACCTGTCCCTCATTTACACTGTAATGCTATGGTCCAGGCTACTGTGGAAGATGGGAAGCCAGAAAACTGTCTTCTGTTTGGCCTTGCATGCAGAAGCATCACATACATGCATTTGTGTCCAACAGCAAGGCCAAAGCAACCATCAGTGCAGATTAGACAAGAAAGTGCCGGCCTGCATGGTCAGGACTTTAGCAGATGTGAAGAGTTTCCATCAGTTTCTGTGGAACTATTCTGATTTAAATCAGCTGAGGGCATGAGCCACAAACCCTGTCCTGTTAGGCATATTTGATTTTACTACTGGCAGCACAAATTCATATTAAAGCAGGGTATTTTGTGGTTCAAATTCATAGTGTACTTTTGAAATAAGAGTTTTCATCTTCTCTTTCTAAAAAGAAGCGGTAAGTTCCATGTAAATGACAAAGTGGTTTCAGTGGTTTGACTTTCAGGTCCAGGGGTAAAATGTTTGGAACAGGCATGCTGTGCAAAGAAAATAAGAATAGAGGCATGTAAAACAACTCACTGCAGGGTACAAACATACAGAAACACTTCCCATGACAGTTTACACCCTTTTGTAGCCACTTGTCCTGAAATACACATCTTTCCTCCTCTACTGCATGCACAAGCTACTTATTTTCATAAACCTAATTAAAGTTCAGTAGGTACAAAAGTTCTGACTTCACCTTTTGTATTTATGTTGATTACTAACGTGAGACAGAGAGTCTGGATCTGCAGTCCCTTACACCTGCTCTGTCCTACCAGGAGTGATGGGTAAACCTTGTTTATTGACAGGGTAATATTTAGTAATTGGAAAAGTTAATGTTTGATAAAAATGAGGATGGCATAAGAATGGCAAGCAAGCAGCCTTCCCAGCATCCTTCAGAGTTTTATGAAGTAGAAGTCGTGTATGAAGCACCTTGCTTGTCAAAGCTACCTTCACTTCGATGTTGTGTTACTACCTGGCATGGATAGGACAGAGTCCCTGAGTGTCACAAGGAGCAACACTCTTTCCGCTCCCCAGAGTGTCTTTCTGAGGGGCCATGGGCTGTTTTCCCATGGGAAAGCATGGTGGCTGCACACAGGCATTTTCAGCAGCAAGGGCTGGGCTGAGCTGTGTGTGAGGCAGGTGGCTTTCAGGGCACTGCTGTCCCTTTCATCTGAAACAGAACCACTGGCTCCAGTGGGCCCTGATCAGGCCTAGCATAAGCACAGGTAACAGCCTTCCCCCATTCTTTGTGGGCCACGGAGAGCTGGAGCGAGGAGCAGAGCTCCAAACATCCCTGCAGGGGTCCTGGTCTACTTGTTTGCTTTACAACAGGGGATGTAGCTGTTTTGGGGAGGTTGTTTCTCTTCAGGTAGGACACAATTCAGCAGAAGGACCCTCCATGAAAAACCTGAAACTTTGGCTCTTTTTAACCAGTTCCTCAAATTTTATTTTTTCTTCAGCTGACAGTACCTGCCGTGGAAAGTGTCAAGTACCCCTAACAAGCGATTAAGATGGGCAATACTGAACTTCACAAACAGGCTGCCTGACAAGTCTTCCCCATCAACACAGACTACAGAATCAGCATTCAAATGACCAGGGAAGCTGACTCTATTGACATCTGGCTCCTGTTTCAGCACATTAATTATCCTCTTGGGTTCTCCCATCTTCAGCTGCTTCCACACAGATGCCATCTCATCATTTATCTGCTCCAACATTTTCTCCCCATCCTGAACAACTGAACTCTTTTCTTCTTGCGTGGCGTTCCTCCTTCAGCAGATGCATTTATGCTGCCAAACAAGCTTACCCCATCAGAGTCTGTCTCAGCAACGTCTTGAGAGTGCACCGAGCTAATAAAGAAGAAAACACTATTTTGTTAACACGTGGATTCCAGGACACAGCTGCATCACAGTAGGCTCTATCCAAAATGATAAAGGGATCACTAAGAAAGAATGCCCATCATCAGCAACTTCAAAAGAATAATGGGACACAGCTTATGCTGTCGTGCAGAAAGCTCATTGTGGTGTTGGGACAGCCGCAGGCAGTGAGAAGACTTGCAAATGCAACATGTCCCAGGAGGGATTCAAGCCCAGCAGAGCTTAGCAGAGGATCTGACATTTGCCAGGATACAGAGCATGAAAGAAGCCATGGACTGTGCTTGAAAATAACCTAAGAAATTCCAAGAAAGTAGGTGAGGCACAATTAAGTGTGGGAATAAAATAAAAATCAGGATCCTTAGTGTCCTGTCCTGTGTCAGGCCTGGGCTAGCTTTGCTGTCTCATTAGAGCAGGTAGCTGCAGTTTACTCTAAAAAGCAGGATGCTATAATTTTAGAGTGGTGGTGTTGTGACTTTGGAAACCTAATGGTGTCTACTCCAAAGGACTGACAGCAGGCTCGTTTGGATTTCGACAGAGCGAGGATAATGGCTGGAGTCTCTTCTGGAGCTCAGGCATTCAAGTAAGTTGCTTGTGCCAACAGCTCTCTACACCTCACAATCAATAAGCCTAGTGAGATTCCTGGGCTTGGCAACTGCTCTATTATAATTGCAAAACCAACAGTTTTCATCAATAAATCAACCTAACAAGTAACCTGTCTAGGACATCCCATCAAGGGTGCTTCTGATGATGCAGCAAGTTGTTTCCTTCACTGCCCAGTTACTGAGTGCGCAACATAATACTACTGTTACATTGCATTAGCCTTTTCCAAGTCTTTCAGACCCTCTGGAGTATGCAGAACAATTCACAAGTGCTTCAGCAAATCACAAGTGGTAAATTATTTCTCTTTGTAGTATCCACAATGCAAGAATTTATCAAATTAACAGTCTGCAGTTCTGCAAGGTAGAATTGTTAGCTGTGTACTTTATACTTACAGTGGCTAACAACTGGTGAAATAGTGACATAGGTCTCTCAAACCCAAGATCAGAATTAAGATGAATTCATGAAAACCCTTTGCAATAGAGTGGTGGTAAATGGAGTTAAATCCAGTTAGCAGCCAGTCACAAGTGGTGTTCCACAGGGCTCGGTACTGGGGCCGGTTCTGTTTAACATCTTTATCGATCTGGACAAGGGGATCGAGTGCACCCTCAGTAAGTTTGCAGATGACACCAAGTTAGGTAGGAGTGTCGACCTTCTGGAGGTTAGAAAGGCTTTGCAGAGGGAAATGGACAGGCTGGATCAATGGGCTGAGACCAACAGGTTGAGGTTCAACAAAGCCAAATGCTGGTCCTGCACTTGGGTCACACCAACCCCATGCAGCACTACAGGCTTGGGGAAGAGTGACTGGAGAGCTAGCTGGCAGAAAAGGACCCGGGGATGTTGGTCAACTGTCGTCTGAACATGAACCAGCAGTGTGCCCAGGTGGCCAAGAAGGCCAACAGCATCCTGGCCTGTATCAGGAACAG
>VXBJ01001159.1:160060-182212 GCA_013400055.1 Nycticryphes semicollaris | reverse complement strand
CCTGATATTGCACAAGATTGCATTTTCACACACACAAACAGTCCTCCAAATCTTCCTGCAATCCATACAGCAGTTTTTTGAAGTTATACTCTCTGCTACCACTTTCTAAAATGGGAAGCCGATATTCTTGTTTCCTGTCAGGCATTCTAGAAACAATCGATAGGAACTGGCCAAAGTTCTCCTCTGTTTGCTGTTGTACTACTCATTTAATGCAGCAGCAAAAACTTCTGGGAGATCATTATGAACTACCTAAAGAAAAACACAATTTACATTTATTTTTCTGAGCAGCTGGAAGAAAACATGAAATGCTATAATCAAATTGAATACTGTAATTGAAGTTCATTATGATACAGCCACAACAATCTATTACAGAAGCTACTGGGGAGCTGGGCCGCTCCAAGATGGTGGCCAAGACGACAGGGCAGAGATGGGACCCTGCCAAGGGGCACAGTCCCACCACACCCACATGAACAGGGCAGAGCAGTGACAGCAAAGGGTCCCATCAACAGCCCAGTCACGATCAGGAAAGTAATAAGCCGAGGTCAGCCCAGGACCCCCACACAGTAACTCAGGAGCAGGGCTAAGACAAGCCAGCTGCAACTGGACAGAGCTTAGATGGAGCCCCTTGGCTAGGGGAAGAGCAAGGGAAGGCTCCAGGTCAAGGCAATTAATTCCAATTAGTATACTTAAGTCCCTGGCAATATCTGAGCTTAGCTGAGTTACTTTTCAAACAAGGTTCATTATCTGTGTATTAACTTCCAAGAATCAAAGCTGACATGAGGCTGAGCCATGTATTTCACAGTTATGAAGCACATAATTTCAAAGCAAATCCACTCATTACTTCAGGATTTTGTAGACTCCTTTGAGCACCACTCTTTGAGACTGTCCATCCAGCCAGTGCTTGATTCAGCAGATTGTATGCTTATCCAGGCCATAAGCAGCCAGTGTTTCCATGAGAATTCTGTGGAGAAAAGTGTCAAATGCTTTTTGAAAGTCTAGGTAGATGATACCCATAGCCTTTCCCTCATCCAATAATCAGGTCGTTTTGTCATAGAAGGAGATCAGGTTTGTCAGGCAGGACCTGCCTTTCATAAACCCATGCTGACTAGGCCTGATCTCCTGGTTGTCCATTACATGGCTTGTAATGGCACTCAAGATGATCTGCTCCATGACCTTCCCTGGTACTGAGGTCAGACTATAGTTTCTATACCACTATAGAAACTATAGTCACTCTATAGTTTCTGTACCATCGCTGGCAGTGTTTAAAAGATGGGTAAATGTAATGCTTAGAGATACAGCTTAGAGATGTTTTTTTGTCGATGTTAAGCTGATGGTTGGACCAGATGATCTGAAAGGTTCCTTCCAACCTAGGAAATTCTATGATTCTCAGTGTCACTCCTGCTTTCAAGAAGGGCAAGAAGGAGGATCCAGGGAACATTGGCCAATCAGCCTTGGCTCAATCCCTGGGAAGGCAGTGAAGCAAACCCTCCTGGATACAGCACATTGTGAAGGGGAAATCATGCCTGATCAACGTGATGGTATGACTGGCTTAGTGGATGAAGGGAGAGTAACGGATGTTGTTTATCTTGACTTTTACAAGGCTCCTAGCACTGCCTTCTGTAGTATACTCATGTACAAACTGATGCAGTATAGGTTAGGTAAGTAGCCAATGAGGTGGACTGAATGCTGGCTGAGATGTTGGCCTGAGAGGGCTGTGATCAGCAGCACAAAATCCAGCTGGATTCAGTAGTCTAACCTGTGGGTTTATACTGCAGCCAATGCTGTATAACATCTTAATTAATAACCTGGATGGTGATGCAGAGTGCACTCTAAGCATGTTTACAGATCATACAAAACTGGGGGGACTGGATGACACACCAGGTATGCTGCCAATCAGAAGAATCTTTACAGATTGGAGAAATGGGCTGACAGGAACATCATGTTTAACAGAGGGAAGAGGCAAGTTCTCCACCTGGACATGAATAACCCTCCCTGCATATCAGAGGCCAGGTGGCTTAAAAGCAGCTTGGCAAAGAAGGATCTGGAGGTTGTACTGGGTGTCAAGCTGGCCATGAGCCACTAATGTGCTCTTGTGGCAAACAGGACCAGTGGGGTCCTTTGTGCTATAGGAGAAGCATTGCAAGCAAGTCAGGGAAGGTGGTACTTCAACTCTACTCAGCCCTGTGGAGACACATTTGGAGTGCTATGCTAAGGATTTCTACGTCATATCAGTAGAAGAAAGATACAGAGTTATTGAACCAAGTCTGGTGGTGGGGTCCACAGGACAAGATACCTACATATACTGAAGACAGTCCAGCAAAGGGTCATCAAGATGATTACAAGACTAGAACAGCTATTGTATGGGGAGAGGCTGAGAGAGCTGGTACAGTTCAGCCTGCAGAAGAGAAGGCTCAGTGGGTATCTTATGAATATGCATAAATAGCTGACCAGAGGCTGTAAAGAAGACAGAGCCAGCCTCTTCTCAGGGCCCCTCATGAAATGGCAAGAGGCAAGGGACACAAATCAAAACACAGGAAATTCCATTCCAATCTCATGATAAAACATTTTTAATGGAAAGGTGATGAAATAGTTGACCAGGTTGTCCAGAGACATCTCAGAACCTTCTTTCCTGGAAACATTTAAAACTGGAGTGAAGAAAGTCCTGAGAAATCTGCTCTTATTGACCATTCTTTGAGAAGAGATCTGGCTAGATAACGTCCAGAGATGTCTTCAATCTCAACCATGCTTGGATTCTGTGATTCTGACTGTTAGCTACATTATCCTTACCTAGTTTCCCTGTTGGGTAGATGCCAGCATGCAGGGTTTCACAAGTGATTGCTAAAGATTGGTTTCACTCTTTCCAGGACTTGATTATGTAACAAAAGAAAACTAACCTATTATAAGCTGGCAAAGGCCTCAAAGACTCAGTGTCAAAATGGAGAAAGTGAGAAGGGAGGGAAGAGCATGCTTTCAGCATATATAATTTCGTGCTTCTTACCACATAATGAAATATTACTGCAAACGTAAATGCTGAATACAAATAGTTATTCCAGTGTGTAAAATAAACAATACTATGAATCTGTCCCAATTCATTTTAATTCTGGGTCTGTCCTTAGGGCAAGATCATCGAGGTTTCTGAACATCAAATGCCAACTTCAAATCATCATGTGCAGTCATCACAACAGGTTCCAAAGATAATGCAGCTCATATCATAGCCATCATATGCCCATTTGAGATGTCTTCAGAAGAGCCAGATTCTTGCCTAGTCTACAGCTGGGTGACCAGAAAAAGATGTTTTTGCATTTGGGTCATCTAGGAGCTAAGTTCCCTCACAGCCTTAAGGAGACTTCTGACAGGTAACACTGGCATTCCTATGCCTCAGCTGACGTAAGAAGGGAAAATGAGACCTCTCATAGCTTATGAGTGAAACAAGGTCAGATGAACATGGCTGTCCACTGCATTCATGTCTGTCAGTAAAGCCATTCCGATGTTAGCAATGCTTGTAACTTTCAAACAATCTGTGGCTTTCTTATTGATGTTAGGATGCCTAATTCTTGGCCATTTGGAGGCTGACAAACTGATCCCTCTCCCATAGTCCATGTTCAAGTCCTTGTTACCCTCAGTAATGTCTTGAGGGTGTTTCATGGTGGTGAATGTACACCTTCATTTTTATCTTTACAGGTGAAACAAAATGTAAGAGTAGCCATATAACAGCTGCCCCAAAACCTCCACGTGACATTCCATTACATCATCTGTGATTGCTCCTTTTTTTTGTGTGATTGTTTTGGTTCTTTTAACATGTTTGTTCTGCCTTCATGCAATGCCATTCATATTGCTGAAGATTTATCGAGCTCATCTACCATTAATCTTTCAGCTGAAAACATTTATTTTGCACTACATCTGAAGTTACCTTTCATATATTGATTAGCTGTGAAGCAATGTAGCACATGCAGATCCAAATAAAAAAAAAAAAAAGACCACTTGTCTTTAGGCAGATTTTGTTCATTTCTGGATTTAGAGACAATGAACGAAGTTAGAGCCTAAAAGTAATGACTTGTAAATTATCTAGTTACCCTCCCTCCCTGAACTGCTCCCTGCAATTATAGCAGTGATGTGTTCAGATTCACTTCCCTTTGGGCACTATAACTGCACCTGACTTAGCATGACTCTTGGACATGTTATGATCATGTTGAGGTCACAGTGTTTTTCAAAAGAAAACAGTTACCTTGCAGTATATTTAGTCTATTTTTGTAAGTATTCAGTGGCACGGTGCACCATGGCCTGCTTGCCCTGAATAGCTACAAAGCACTGTATAGTAACCATGTTTTACACAAAAATGGAGCATCCATATCACCTCTCACAAACTCTGAAGTGCTGCTACATTAAATAGATAGTAGTGGGATTATTTTTGGTTGGATTTTCTTCTACAATTGTAGCATTGAGGTTGAAGAATCAGCCTAGAACTGACAAGCATTTTTCTTTAGAGGCTCAGCATCCTCTTGTCTTATGCTTTTGAAGGTTACTCTGGAAACAGGCTGGATGAAAAACGGGCTGTACCACCTATCTTTGTGTGTACATACGTTTACTTATTTTGGGTTGGAACAATCAAATCGGCAAGGTTAACATCCCAAGTCAGCACAAACTGTGATATGGGAATGCTTTCATGGAAGGTTTCACGTATCAAAACCGCAAGCATATGGGAAGATGCAAAAGTTAACTCTTTTTTTGCTCCCTGACTTGCCCAGTTCTAGTAACAAAGAAGTCTGTGTATGACCTGCAGGGGCCAGGTACTGGGGCAGTCACAATCCCCAGATGGCTGGAAGCTAGGTGCTCCCTCATCTCAGCATATGGGAGCCCTGGCAACTGAGGTGTGTCCATGGAGCCTGTACACCAAGATGGTGACTTCCCTGGGGACTCTGAGTGTCCAGGCAGGACTCTTCCAGGCAGGGAAGTTACTTCGTGGTCAAAATGCTACCTAAAAAAATAAGGGAACAATTTCAGTGTATGGTTTTACTGCAACTAACTAACAACAGTCTCTCTGTTGCAGTATCTGAGGCAGCTGCACAGCTGAAGAGTTGTCTCAGAGGAGTTCAGGACCAAATTATGCTGGAGATTTATAATGAAATTTGATACCTTTCAAGCAGAGCTATGCATATGAACTGATACTAATACATTTTGGACAAGGAAATAGCTTGAACCACACTGCTGCTGAGATCAGTGAGGAAAAAAAAGGCTGGAAACTGCTCCATGAACCTCAGCATTCCAGTTGGTGATGATTAGAGACCCTTTGCATCCCCTTGGTTAGTTGATGTAAGTCAAACTAAGGCCCTCCTTTCTCCTCCTTCAAATATCTGGTTTCTTTTTTGCTTCCTTCACTTTATTTTTTATGCATTCCCTTCCCGTCTGCCCACAGTGCTGTGTAAAGACCCATTTAGAAACACAGAAAGACCAAAGTGGACAGGTTTGCTCTTCCAGACAGTGGGATCTATTTTTCTCAGCTGCACATTTATCCAAGCTGGTTTTGTCTGCACAGTATTCACTGTCTTCTGACACTCTGGTCTGGGTGCAAGGAAGGTAAATGGTATTCCCTACAAGCATTTTCTCATCTCAGCTGTAACTATTTTCACGTTTGTTTCTTCTGCTTCTTTGCATTCCTTGACAAACTTAGGGATCTGTGAGAAAATCAGGTAAAACAGACCCTTGTAAAAATGAATGTAATTTTATTTGAGGTTCTGAGTAACATGAATATGCTACTTGACTTAAGGTTGAAAGTGCCCTATGATACTGGCAAATACCCAATTAATTTAAATTATGTTTAAAAAGGCAAGCAACAAAAAAACATACGAATAGAGATGAAGCGTGCTTTTTAGTCAAGCCTTTCACTCCATCTAATTTCCTCTCATAAAAATAATACCCTGGATATATTTACAATCTCCAAAGAGAAAGTATATGTGTTATTTCTCCAGCTGCTGCATGTTTCAGTGGCATGTTGTTGCATTGCATGTCCTTTATCAGAATCCTTTGGGATGTGTAATGCACATCACAATAAGATGAAGATGATACGAATAATTACAACATGTGATGCGAACCCACTGTTATAAAGTCAATCTCTCAGCAAATTCATCAACTCGACACATGATGTACAGTACCAATTTTATGTAAATGACTCGTCTAATCCTGCTGGGCAAAATTACTCCCTGATGTAAACTACGTTAAATTCAATGGAGTTACACCAAGAATTCATTGTTTTGCTCATAAGATCTGAAGCCACACTTTATATGTCTTGTTCATCTGGAAACCATGGTAATAAGAAAAAGAGTGAAATCATTGGCTTCTGAGTATCAGAGTTATTAAATTCTCTTTTGTTTAAAACAAAAGACTACCTTAAATGTTATGCATTACTCTATTATCATTTTACATACATAAAATCTTAACTTATAAAACTATGTTGATTTATAAAACTCTAAAAGAACAAAGAAGCCTCATAAAGACCGTGGACTATTTTTTTGCTGACTCTTGCAACCTTTGGATCAAGAATTAACAAAAGTTTAATAATTACAACATAAAATGCATTGGCATTGTAAACTGCCATAAAGAAAAATGTAATCAAATGAGACTGAAACAGGCATGAAAGGTACCTAGTTGCTTTCACTAGGGTTATTTTAAGAGATGTTAAAAAAATAACCAAAAGATAAGGATAAAAAAACAATTCTTTTTTGAATAAATAACAATTGCTTGTGAAGTTTCTAGGTACATCCAAACTGCATAGCAACATCTCAGCCAGGATGCTAAACCTGAACATCCCAAGCTTTGGAGGTAGTGCAGCTTTAGGATACAGAGCCTGGAGACATCAGCAGTGGTAAGTCCTACAAATTCCAAGTTTGGTTTGTGTTGTCGAATCAAAGCCTGCCACCACTCATTCTTTTTACATTATATCCCACGCTGAGAGAGGACTTATTTTTTACTTCGCTTTAGAAATATTATAGAAGGAATGTATAGTATGAAAAGTCCCACCTCTCTTGATGTTAGATTTCTGCTCAGAGGGGGAAAAATTAAATACAGAAAAGCAAAACAAAACTAAAACCCCCATACACAATTATGAGTCTTTAAATTAAAATTTTCTGATATAGCATTTAAGGATCATTCAAAATTGCAGATTTATTACCAGAGAACAGATGCCATTGCTTTGATTCTGCTCACAGAGGTCAGTAGGATGATCAGAATATTTCCAACAACTTTCTCAGCCCACTTCTGCTAACCAAAGTTATATATGACTGGTGGGTGGTGTTTCAGAAAGTCTCTTCAGCATGGCTACTGCTTGGTCAGCTATTGTTTTTACGTACAACAGCTAATTTTGTGGTATTCTGTAATTATGTTCAATCCACTGCTGGGGGTAATAGGACAAGTCTGAAGCAATGAACCCTAGTGCAATCTTTGTTTTTTTCAGTACGGTTATTGGAGACTGAGTCAAGTTTTGAGGTAGACCACAGATAAACAGAATCAGAATCAAGTCCATTGAAACATGTGTAATGGCTTCTTTTAGGTAATGGCATTGAAAGTACTTGCATGAAAGCAAACAAAAAAGACAGCCATTGGACACCTGGGTTTGCATGAAAAAGTCATCCAAAACCTTTGTATATTGGAAATCTACCTTTATTTCTTTCTCTTTTTTTTTTTTTTTTTTTTTTTTTTTATATCTTCTGCCCTCCAGATGGTCTACTGTGATGACATACACCTGTTCAGCGTCAGCTATTACCCATAGCGACATATGGCAACTCACATATTGCCTAGGCTGAGGGGATCTGGGATTCAGGTCACCTGGGGTCTGTTTTCAAGTGGTGTGATGGCAGCTGTGGGAAACATGATGACTGACAGAAAATTTCTGTTCCTCTCACCAGCAAAAAAATTTAGATGTCTTTTAAAACCCAGCAGCTGTGTCTTACCTTCAGCATGTAAGTGCAGACAATGCAGTGAGTGACTTCTTCTGCAAACATAGCACAACGGAGGTGTAATGCCATCACTTTATGCATTTTCAGTGGTAGGAGTTGCTTGATGTGGACAACATGGGCTGTTATGGTAACAAGTCTTGAAGTGTGCTGGCTAGGGAGAGCTGAATTGGCTCACAGCGTAATGAATCTGTGGACCTCTGCCCACTCTTAGAACAATGTCTAAAATGAAGTCTCTGTAGGTACTGAAATGTGCATGTGATTTCTTTGTTCCTCTGCTACATCTAATTTGTGTGGGCTGCTACAATACTATAGCAATAGTATACAACAGAAGGTAGCTTAAGAGAGAAAGCCTTTGCAGCTCTCTAGAAACTGGGCTGCTAGAAAATGGAAGATACAGAAAGCAAAAAAATACTATGCATGGCGTATCTATGTTTTCTGAGAGGTTTGCTGTTGTTATTGTTGAAATAATTTGTCTAGCTCTGGAAAAGAGACTGTTTTCACGATCTTTCCAGGAGAAACAAAGGAGGAAACTCATGGATGGCACTGTGGTTTTTAGATGTTCTGCTAAATGTTGTTGAGTTAGAGTTTTAGATTGGTTTCTGTTGAGTAGTTGAATGTCTTGGAACTTCTCCAAATCAAACAGAAAATGAGAACTTTTAAGAGGCCCAACATACCTCCCACATTTCTAAAAGTGACCAGTCATGGCTTTTTCTTCCCTGCTGGTTTCTTACTCTGTATCTGCAGCTGAGGATATCTGCATTGCAGTCGAAGACAAATCTGAAACAGAGTATGACTTTCATGAAACCTTATTTCAGGCATCTCTATCTCTGAGTCCAGCCAGCCCACTACATTTAATTAACTGTGGAGGACACGCTTTGAACAGAAGGCCTGATTTTTTCTGTATCTTGTAATTTTCACTGCCTCTTCAGTGATCCAGGTAGAGTTTAGCCATCATGCAACAGGACTAATGTAGCCATAGAACAAGTGGCTTTTTTTGTTGTGATTTTGGTGGTCATGATCTTACTCTTTCAGGAGCAAACTCTCATAAATTCTAAAATAGAAGTTCCCTATGCTCCTGATTTCACAAGATATTTCCACATGTTCCACACTTCAAGCATAGAAATTTTTGTAAAGAAAGCAATAATATTATAACAATATACAATATTTTACAACAGGTCACTCTCCCTTTTTTGGAGGTCTTCATGTGACGCATTCTACTTTCTTTGTCTTTGTCCTTCACACCTAAAGAAAATCATTTAATAGCCAGCTCAGCAGGTGAATTTGTAGACCTTATTCTAGCAATAACTTAATTGGGTGAGGACTAAGGACAGTAAGACAGAACTAATCAAAGCTATCAAACAAATGTACTTTTTAAATGGTAAATGATCTGTCCTGTTCAGTAATCATTTTCATGTTTTTGTAGCTTTTAATTTAATAAACACCTTGCTCATTCCAATAATACAAAGGTTTCAACCCAAAACATATGCTCTCCTCATTTCCATTGTTTTTATTTGTACAACTTAATGGTGCTGAAAGGAGAAAACCAATGAGAAAGGAAGAGGAAGAAAAAGAAGCTGTGAAAAATTATTCTGACAAATGTTGTTTACATCTCTTATAAAGCATGAAGTGCATATACTTAAACAATGTTCCTACAGTATCACAGACAGCATCCTCTTCCCATCAGTTTCACATAAGACTGTATGCCTGGCAACAATAAGCTAAATCCATTGAAGAGTGTAGAATTACTGATGTTTACCTGCAGTATGAATAGCAAAATGTAGTCCTGAGACGAGAAAAAACAGAGGTCATTTTCTATTACAAAGTGAACAGATGTTCATTTTAATGCATTATTTTCTAACAATCCATGTATTTCACATTTTCATGCTGTTAAATGAGTAAAATCAAAATGAGAGATGAAAACCAATGGAACACCTTCTTAGCTTTAGGTAACTGAGTAATTTCAATTCTGGGTCATCCATTCAGGACTTCGAGGAGTGCAGATGTTTTATTTTCCAGTGCTGGACGATAACCATGTGGTGAACGTCAATCGCTCCATGTTTATGAAATGGTATCTGGGTTTAATTTCTGCTGTCTGTCAATTGGAGGCTTTGATCTTGGCCTGGAATTTTTTTTTTCCACTTCACTCTAAGTGACTAGAGGCTACTGCTGTCACTGACTCTTCAATTTCTGATCTCACTGTGCCAAGATGTAAAAGATTTATTTACAGGAATTCTCTCAAATATGATCCTTAACTGCATTTTTTTTTTCCTTCTACCCTCAAGGTATTTTGTAGTGAGTTGTTGTAGGATTAACCTGAAGTGAAGTACCCAGCATCAGGCAGAATGGAACAGTGTCTATGTGAACAAACAGATGTATTTAAGCAAAAAAGTTCGGTCTTAATAACTAATTGCAGCTGGGACTTTAATACGCTCTTCTTTTTTGAATCAAACTGAAATTCTTGGTGATATGTGTTAAAAATTACTGTTTAAATTTCAGATGATCAAGTTACATAGATTAAAGTAATGGATACCAGACTCCGCATCAATGCAGTTATAAATATGGATGAAATGAATGTACATTACACACTGTTATAAATCTGTGTGTTCAAGGAAAAGCATAAATCTCTATCACCTTTTCCTCTTTGGGATATGAGGGGTATGGGTATATTTACAGTATTTCCAATGGAATTACGAGTTGGAGTAATTTGTTCTGAAAAACTTCTGGATTTTTACAAGCACTTGAGCAGCATTTTATTTACAATGGCATATCATTAAACACACAAAGTAATGTGCGCTGGAAAGAGCCATGTGACTTTCCAGACACAAAGACAAGCAGGATCATGGTGCATTCAGAGACATTTCTAAGTATGTATGTTGTTTGTAGAGGTTTCTGCCCCTGCAGACATTTGCCAGGTGTGGCATAACCATGTCTCTTTTCACTATTTCCTTTCAGTGCCTGTCAGCATGCAGCTAAACAGTGGCAAATAAGAGGATGTGGTGAAGCCCTATGGTTAGAAGGAGAGGTCTGATTCTAATCTATGATAAACCACTAGCTCTCTGTGTGCTACAAGGAAAAGTCACAGAGATTATTTTTTTTTTTGATGCAGCCACAGGGACTTCAATGAATGATAGGATGCAACTCTTTAACTCTGATCTTAAGCTAATTTGTAATGTATTTGGAGGTAGAGACCCAAGGGACCTGAGTTCCTCGTACAAATCATAGCTCTCATCTCTCATCTAGATGAATATGCTACCCTTCCTGCTGGCTTTGAAGTGGGACCTGTGCTCTCCTGTGAAGGACATGAGGAGAATCACCAGCCTGCTTCCTGTCTTTGGGAATGGTGCTCCTCATGGATTGTCACCGGTTTTCTGTGGCCAGAGAAGGTGGCCTCAGGAGTGGCAGGGGTAGGTTTCCCTGCTATCTGTACAGTGAGCTCTTGGCATGATCTGCTCAAGAAGTCCTAACGTAAGGAGACTAAATTCCTTGAGACACTTTGGGAAAGGGTCTAACGGGCTATTTCCATAATGTGTCATAGCCTTTGGACAACGAGAGAGACAACAATGTAGGATAACTGGAATTATCATAATCATGGGGGTAGGGAGAGAGGAGATAGGCTTGCTTTCTTTGTGAGTGATTTTGATCCTTCAACACAAACAGCACTACTTAAAGATAACAAGAGCTCTCTCTAGTCAGCAGATTCTGTGGAGAGCAATTAAGGAGTTTTTCTGGTGCCTGGCAGCTAGCATCTTTTTCAACAAAGATTTATAAAATCACGCTCTAACCATGAAAGTAATAACTGGCTGAAAACTGATCATGATTTTGTGCCAAACTCTCTAACATCCTCCAATGCAGAGAGATCCATGTGGCAGGCAAATTGAGATCTGTTGCCAGGAAGGCACCTGTGAATTTCATCACCTATGACATAGAACTTAATGGTGAACCTAGCGCAAAGCTACATTGCAAACCTAATTTGCTTTATATGTTCAGCATTTTTTATTGTTATATTAGCTCAATTTCACATGTTTCAGGGAGTTTTTCTCACTGAGACTGGTTCAAATTAAATGCAAGTTTGCCTAACTCTCCGTACTATCCTTATAGGTAAGCTTAGGAAGTATAGATTAGATGAATGGGCAGTGAGGTGGATTGAGGACTGGGTGAAACACAGAGCTCAGAGGGTTGTGTTCAGTGGCACAGAATGTATTTGGAGGTTGATAATAGGTGATGTTCCCCAGGCATCAGTACTGTGTCCAGTCTTGTTTAACATATTCATCAACGACCTGGATGAGGGGACAGAGTGTACCCTCAGCAAATTTGCCAATTTGCAAATTTACACAAAACTGAGAGGGGTGGCTGACACACCAAAAGGCTGTGCCACTACACCGTGAGACCTGCCACAATACAGCAAGACCTGGACAGGCTGGACAGTTGGGTGGTTAGGAGGTTAGGGGTTGACCTGCTGAAAAGCAGGTCTGTGGAGAATGACCTGGGAGTTCTGGTGGACAACAAATTGACCAGGAGCCAGCGATGTGCCCTAGTGGCCAAGAAGGCCAATGGTTTCCAGTAGTGCATTAAAAAGAATGTGACAGGTAGGTCAAGGGACGTCATCCTCCCCTTCTACTCTGCCCTGGTGAGGCCACATCTGGAGTACAGTGTCCAGTTCTTGGCTTCCCTATTCAAGAAAGACAAGGTACTACTGGACGGAGTCCAGTGAGGGGCTATGAAGTTGATAAGGGGACTGGAGCACTTCTCGTATGAGCAACGGCTGAGACAGNTGGCAAGAGGGTTGAACTAGATCTCCAAAGGTCCCTTCCAACACCTACCATTCTGTAATTCTGCAAATATGGATTACTCTCTTGTAAACCTTCTTTCTATTACTTTGTACTTCAGAAAAGTGAGACTGCTGCACTGAAAAACACCACATTTTCAAATGACAACACAATTTTTGGATCTCAATAATCTTCTCCATTTAGACTGCCCTGAGTGTAGGTCTTGAAGGAATACTCCATTCTTCTTGGGAGTCCGAGCTGGCATAGCAGAGGTCTGAACTACACTTACAGTTATTGGAAATTGACAATACCTACTGAAGTCAATATATAGGTGAAGTCAATTGAATACCCAGCCTTTAAACATATTGATGTAGCTACAGTAGTTAATGCAACACCACAAACTCAGTAGGTTCCTTGCAAAATATACTAAAAAAACATGAGAGTTTGATAGAACATCAGACATAAGTAATTTTTTCCATTGACAAACTTCTGACTTGGCCACAGCTTCATCTCCTGTGCCCCATCTACTTTCTGGACTCAAGGATGGCATGAACCCAGATCTCAGATCAAGTTTCTGAATGAGGAAAGTCAACCAAGATGAAAATATCTCAGCACCCTGCCCGTGTGCTTTGTCCTGGCACCAGGCTGATGGAAAGCAGCAAGAAGCTCCTGACACAGGGCTGGGTTAGGGTTAGCAGGTGAACACAGGGTTGGCCTAGAGAAGCTGTCTGCATGCTAGGATCTGAGTGTGCCCTGCTTAGGACAGAGGTGGTGGCAGCAAGTCACTGTATTGCACTCCTGCTGTCTTTTTCTTTCCCACAGAGTCTGGCACTTCCCCACATCTCCTGTAGGTATGTGGGAGTCAGATGGAGCTGCATGGGCTTGAAAAATGACGTTTGGCCTGCCTATCATTCCCTGTATTTAGTTCTCTAATACATTATAGAAACCATTGTACCTTTCCATTCACTCTGAAATCTGCAGCCTCTCTCACATATCCTTGTCCTAATTAACACTGTCTTTGTCTCAGACTCTACCTAGCCTCTCACTAAATCAGCCTGTCTCTTGCACTCATCCCAGCAGGATTAGGTTGACCCCAAGGCAGGAGGCTGAACCTCGTGCTGTGATAAACAGCCACCTAGCAGCCTTCTTTGGCTTCTGGTCATCACAGACTTGCATCTGTGGCTTGTTCTGCTTTGGAGACTGCAAACCTTCAGTGCCCAAACACCACAGAAATTGCTTTCGCTGAGGACCAGAGACTTCAGCTTGAAGTTCAGCTCACAGATTTAGCCTAGGGTATCAAAGGTGGTCAATGGAAGACACGTCTACAAAAACTAAAGCAGACTCAAGTCTAGCTAAGTGTTCTTTTCAGTCCAAACCCTTATAGTTCTGTGGCATCCCTCCTGGTTTACACCAGAGAGAAGAGGTGCACCACTTTACCCTGCCCAACCAAGAGTTTACCAAGAAATGAGAAATATCCCTCATAACAAAAGTTTCAGCTTGAGTAACCCTGTGCTGAGTATAGGGGAACCTTGTCTTTCACTGAAGCTTTTCCATACAGGTAGGCCATCTAGAGAAAACAAGATTCACTCAATTCACAACTGAAAGTCAGCATCCATGTAGAGACCTAAACTGTCCATGAAGACAGAGTAGGCCCTTTCTTCCCTCCAGGTTCATGTCCTGCCCAAGCTGTTTTCCAGGCATATCCAAGTCCCTGGGTAGCTGCCCCAAACTTATCTCCATCAGAGCACAGTGCAGATGCTTCAACTACACCCCAGCCGAGCGCAACAGTGCTGCCAAAAGAAAGCGATCACAGCATTCAGCATGCGTAAACCCACGCTCAACTCTGTAATTCACAACATAGTCAGAGCCACACAGGGATGTGAACAGGGATGTCTTAGAGGAGATGATCAGCTTCCACAGAGCAGCTGGATTTTCAGGTGTCTCCAGTGCCCATTCTGAGGGACAGCACCTAAAAAATGTTGGCTTCTTGGTAGAGATGTCAGATTTGGGTGCCAGCTGAAGGGGTTATTTGCCACTTTACATCAACCCATTTAACGTGGCTCTATAAATTATGATTGCAGAAAGAAGAAACACACTTCTCAAAGTACATGTCTTGATCGGGTACTAGCAGCACAGGCAATATCTGTGCCACTTCTCCGTGGGATGACTCTCACAGCTGAAACACAAAGCAGCAGCTGTCCCTAACTCTGATGTCAGAGTCTGACTGAGTATCTGACCAATCTTTGGACATAACAAATTTTTTTCAAATTAGTATTGAGTCAGACACCAGACATAAAAAGAAATTTCCTAGATCGTTTATTGTTTTTCTGACTGGTTCCTTCTTGCAAGTAATTGGCTTCTTACTCCCTGAGAATTATTGTCAAACACCACGGCTACACTGAAAACACTAAAAAAAAACGAAATTTCATATTTTGAGCCATTTTCTGGGGAAGATGATGAAATTTTTTGATGTCAGGGATATGATCAGTCCTCTGCATTGTTGATCATTTCTGCTGCGTCCCCAGCAAATAAAACCCAGGATGGTACGCATGAAGGAAGAGGAGAGGTGGCATAATGGGAATGAGTGGTAACATTATCTTTGTGGCCACCTTATCAATGCTGTGAGATCAAATTTTCAGTGCCTCAGTACTTCTTACTGTACCTCAAGCCTGTTTCATCAGCACAACATGCATTCAGATGACAGTAGATTGTATGATGTATTAGCAAGGCAGTTTACTTATTTCATCTCTTGCAAGTGCTTTCATGACAAAACCACAATTTCTACCAAACCCTGAGAAGATTTCCCATTTTTTGCAGAGACTGCCTCAACTGTAACAGTCTTCTCTCAGATTTTTGCCACATACCTGCAGGGGAGCAGGAGACATTGCTGTCCCCTCTGCAGAGATGCTAGCCAGTAAGGTTCTCAAAACTGCAGATGAGCTGGTCTCCAGTGCTGACTCTCCAAGAGTCTTATCCTTCCCCATGATGAAGAGTAGCTCCCTCCAAGCAACAACTGTCACTGGCTCACAACAGATGAAGCTTTGACATTTCTGTTGCCCATTTCCATCTTTCATTTCAATAGTCTCTGTTGAGCCATGTTGTCCCTCTTTCTTCATGCCCCATGCCCTTCCTGACACAAATGTACCTCTCTCATGTGTAGATTTATCTCAAATCCCTGAATATCTTAGTGCCACAAAATAGGGCACATCTAGGAGCCAGAAAACTCTGAGTAGCAAGTAGTGCACCAGGAGCTGGGATATGGCATGTTATCCATCCCAGCTATTTGCTTGGAGGAATTCATCTCCATGGAGTCACAATCTAGTTCATTGTCTGCTGTTGGAGCAAGGAGGAATTCTGGCAAACCACTACAGAGACAGAAGGTTTTAACTTCCAATGGCCAAAAAAAAAGTTTATTCCTCTCTTATTCTGCACATATTATAATTTTCTGCTTCTGTTTTCTTATTATCTGTGTGATTGGTTATATATTAATGCACACTATAAAATATGCTTGAGTTAAGGGCTGTGGGAGAACTCTTGTAATAACATTACACAAGTGATAATTTTTTTTCAGTGTTTAAAAATAGTGAATCTAAATTCTTAATGTCAAAGGATATTTAAGTTGGCTCCCTGGAAGGATTTACTTATTTTTATTCATATCCCAGAACATTTTGCACTGAAGGCACCCTTGTGGTCAATATTTTGGTGTTGCTCAATGGTATTTTTATTTCTTTTCTATCTGCTTTCAGACAGCTCTGCAGCCACTCTGCAGGCTAGGTTCTGACAAAGTTGTAATAGGTGCTTATTGGTTGAGATTCATTTTAAAAATCACTTGATAATTCTGTCACTGAGTCTGTGAAGTCAGACTATTACCAAGCAGCCATCAACTCACTACTGAGGAGGTTTCACTTAAATTGGCCCACACCATGTTATCAGGGAAAAATGAAACTGGAGCATAGCTGCTTTAGAGCCTCTTTCCAGGTTGGTGTGGTCTGGGTGAGGTTAATGTAATTTATTCCATGAATACCAATTAATCTTTTGGAAGAAACCATGGGAAGGGGGGGCACAGATCTTGTCCCTTTATCCTGTACATATCTCTCTACCCTGAGTGCACATTACAAATTTAAGAGTGATCCAGTTATCAAATTCAAATCAAAGAGCCAATTACTCTAGACCAGCAACACTTTAAATATCCATTTGATGTACAATCACTACCAAAGCTCAGCTTGCAAGTTTTGCTGAAGATTTGGCTAGGATATTGGCGTCCATTCCTGCTCAATGATGATATCAAGGCTGATCTTTCAATGTCAGGATAGACGATGATAAGCAACTAACTTGGAAGTCTGGGTATTTTGAATCTCTGAAGGTTAAGAAGAGCTTTCAGGATGCCAGAAAAAAATGCTGAGTCCGAAACGGGGAACAAGCCATATCAGACTGGATCACCAGTTAGAAATAGCCCAGTCTTACAGTCCCAAACACACAAATATATAAGCACGCATCACAGATGACTCTACAATGAGTACTGTAAAACAGGACACCTTGATTCAACTTCTACTCCTTTTACTGTTTTTAACAGTTCATTTAGCAGCCTGGTTCAAGATACCCTATAAAAAGTGCCATGCAGCAGCTTTCTGAATGTCAATTCCTCATTCAGAATTTATATCTCAAAAGGGAGAAAATCTAGTTTCTAATTTTTCCATGCCTCAGTCTCTCACTTGTAAGCTGCAAATCTCTATAATTACTAGTCTTCCGTAGCAGTTTAATATCTTCACATTGAAAGCAGTGTACAGTTCCTAGGCAGTTGATGTGGCCATTAGGTACGCATAACACAAATGTACAAATGTATACACACATAACACACACACACAGAGAAAGGGATAAGAAGTCTGCTGATAAGAAAAAGGGGGAAAAGTCACTCAAAACCCACCTTTTCGTTTCAATCAGAGGTAAGTTGAGTGTAGTCTGCTCCATAGAAATAATGAAACATCTTTTCAATGTGCCCAACAGGGCATATATTTTTGGACATGAAGTCACAATTATCTGTGCCAACAGCAAGACTGAAGCAATCAGAATGTAAAAGCATTGGTGGTGACCCTGGAAAGAAGAGCACTTACCATTGTAAGAAAACCAACAAAAATATTCTGCCCAATAATGTACACAATAAGTAAAATCATACCAAGAAGAGTGGATGTTTGAACTACCCAGAGCTGCATTCTATGTACTAGCAACAAAGACATTAATCAAAGCATACCTGCATAAACGTGAACTCAGCGTGAAGATCACAATATGAGGGTACCACACACATACAAAGAAAGAAAAGGTTGTCATAAACACAATAGATAGGGTTGTTAGGTAGTATGTTATTGTTTATCTGGTTGTTTTATTGCATCCTTTCAAGTCCTTTACATTAATCTCATTCTACAAAGAGTTCATAGTTGCCACATATCTGAAAATATCAGCAGTCCTGGGAGTATGAAGCTGGATCTGGAGAGCAGTCAAGGCTCTCTGCTTTTTAAAAATAAAGTCAGCATCCTGCCATCTAACTCTTGTGCCTCACTGTTGGTGGGAGTTAGGGGAGAAACTGTAGGATCCTCTCCCAAGTCAGTCAGTCAAGTAGAAAGATCTATCAGTTGCTATGAAAGTTGTAAAAGCACAAACATCACTTAAAAGGCATTTCCATAATCCAACCTCCTGTTTTTCTCTGCCCATGTCATAAACACAAGTTCATTTCCTCTCCTGGATGCAGACACTCAGAACAAGATGTTTTTCATCTTCTACACAATGGCTGTCAGGTGACTTCCAAAAAGGCCAGCCCCACCACTCGTACTTGTTAACTGAAAGGGTATGGAATGCTGCTGTAGGCTCTGCTGCTACTCAGAGACAAGAAGTTCTTCTTCCTGAACGACCTGTTGACTTCATTCAGTGACCACACATGAACGAAGAGTATGTTGCATCACCTGGTTGCCAGCAAAATAGAATGAGGAAGGCAAGAAGGAAGAAAATATGCTTGAAAGCCTGGATGCAACCAACTAGCAACTTCAGCATTTCAGGGTGGAAGTGTACTTAACAGCTGTCATATTAAGAGGGCTGACAGAGGTCAGGACTGAGCTGTGACTTGGGCAGCAGCACAGAGAAGGGTCTGTCAGGACATGCTTTGTAAGTGTTCCCTCTCCTTGCTCCACTGGTTACTGCCATAGTCATCAGCTCTTAAGTCATCAGTTGGCCTCTACTAAGGATTCAGGATCTGCAGTCTCCTAAATGCAGGTTATGTCCACAGTACCAGTGCTTGACATGAGCTGCTATTTTGTGTGACACTTTCTTTTGCATTCAGATACAACTTTCATTGTCCACAACTAATGCATGGCCTTTGAAGTTAAATGACTTTCTAAATTACCTGCTGTTAATTAAAAATCTACTAATAAGAACAGAAATAGCTCAAGAGTAGTTTCAGGGTTAGCAAGTCCATGTTCTTTTGAACTACGAAAGTGGAGGAATCTCCTATATTCTGGCTTTGGCCAGAGAAGCCATTTCAAAGACAATATAAGGGATTTTAGTGACTTCTAATAAGTGCTGACTGTTGAAGTCCAGCATCAGTAACAGGAAATAACAGGAAACAGAAGCACCAAGTCAGCAGTACCAGCTAACCACATTTTGATAGCACATGCAGGAATAAAGGCCCCATCCTTAACTAGAGCACAGAGAACTAAATCCACCTGCACCTGATTTTGTTGTGCATGTTTAACATCATGAGCCTTACACTTGGATTCATTTAGACACACTGATTCATTAGGCGGCCCATGACCTTAATAAATTTAGATTACCAGGAAGGGGTAGTTTATACCATCCTCTTAGTCATAGAAATGACTCATGATATCCACCCACACTAACCTTTGTTCGGTCTCTCCAAGTATGCCAGGGTTTGTCAGCCTTTCAAAAATGGAGTTCTTTGATTCCCTCAATGGGAGAAGGACATCAAGGAAGTCTGGTTGCAAGAACGAGCTCCCTGTGCAACAGATAAAACAATAACAATGACCTTGAGAAGCTGAGGACTTGTTTTCTCCAAGAACATGATGTACTGCTGGAGGTGTCTTACATGACCTGAAGTGAGGTAAAAGTGCAGTAGCGGGAGAAGGGCTTGTTCTCGTCTCACAGGCTGCCGGACTGCTTCCTTGGGAAAACACTCTTAGAGGAGTTTCCACACACAGTGAGCCTCAGAGAGAATATAGGGATTTTGTTTTATTTCTAAGCACTTGGCTACATTCAAAGGGGAACAAAAGTACTGAAGCAAACATAAAAAGAAGAAGAACAAGATGATTCCAAATACAAACTCCTACATATTTGCTTTCCTGCCTACCTTAGGGACTCTGGTAACTATTTTTGGAGACAAATACTTAAGAGAGACATATAAATCTATTTTAGTAACGCATAGCTTTAGGCAGAAGGGCAAAAACACTCAGACCAGCCATAACTTGAGGCTGACAGAGGCTTGAAAACTATAACTTGACAGTCTTTCCAGATGACCAAGAATTCCTTGAAGGACATTTCAAATTCTGTTATAAATCACAGGACACACTGAAACCCTAAGATATCACTCCTTTGGAGAATGAGATCATCAAGTAAGAAAAGCTCCATTCAAGATAGTTAATTTGGTAAAGAACCTCTTTTCTTCTACCTCTCTTTTTATGTGTGTGCATACTACTTAAAGAAGCTGTTAGTATCCCCAAATACAGCCCTAGCAAAGAGTTTGACTGGTAGAAGAGTTTGTCTCAATATATTATTCAGTGTGATGCTTTATCGTATATATCCCAACCCACCAAAAGCAGCCAAGCCATCATCATGAGTTCAATTTTCAGGTAGGTCACTTGAGATTGTGGAAATGGCCAGTCTTACAGCTGTTCCTGTTACTTTGCAAAATGAGCAGAAGACAGAGCAGCAAGAGAATGAGGGGTGGTAGACCCTCTGTATCAGGAGTCCATTAATTTGCAGTGATTTCAGGAACTGCTTTATCACCTGGCAGTTGAAGAATCTTTTCAAATTCATATTAGGGAAACATTTCATTTCAATTTGAGCATTAGCTAAAGACCTCAGACTCAACTTTAGAATATTTGACTATGTAGTTGGTTAGTGCTGCTGCTGTGCCACCAAATCCTCTCAATATTCTGAAGGCATTGGAGAGGTTAGAATTTGAGCAGGGCTGTTGAAAGATGTTCACTGGGAAAATCTGCATACGAAAATATGCAAATATATTAATGTTTTAATGTACTGATTTTTTCAATTAAATGATTCATGCTAAAAAGTATTTCTCATCAATTGGAAACAATATTCACTTCCTTTCAAATCAGAAGAAATTAAAATAAATATAATTCAGTTTTCCTGTTTATCTTCTCAGTAAAGGAGAGAGAAGAGGGAGTGGAAGAAAGGAGGAAGAAAACAGAAAAATTAACTATTTTCTTTGCAGCTCTATTTTGTTTTGAATCAAGAAATATTTTTTTAATTCAAATCATTTCATTAAATCTATCAGAAAATTACACAAACTATTCTCAGGAAAATGAAAGGCTGTCAATTTGAGCAAAAATTCTGACAGGGAAGATTTTCCATTATTTGTGCATTCTTCTGATCTTGATTTTGGGGTTTTAGCATATCTCAAATTAAGCTCTTTGTTAGAAGATGGTCCAGTTATTCACTTACACCTGAATCATCATATCACAAACTTCATACTCTCTCATCCAGCCTCTGGATGAAAAGCTTTTTCATTTCCAAAATAAGGTCCTTTTGTCCTAGTTGTCATGTAGTTCGTGCTACGCTTGTACATTTTAAAGATCACTTTGCTCAAGACAAAATTACATGCTCGGGACAGCAACACTCATTCTGCCACAGCAGACATTTCGTGTCTTAGAAATGATAGTCTATTTCACTGCCCTGAATACTGCACACCTTGACGCACACAGCAGAGGCACAAAGCAGAATAACCCAGAATTCAGGGAAGCATCTCCTGAGAGGTGGAGCAGGGATCAGAGAGAGGAATATTACACTATCTCTGAAACCTTGGTTAGCTCTGCAGGCTTTGTTAACTTACAAAATCTGATCTGTCTTTCCACCAATGCACTGCTGTCAGTTCAACAAATTTATTGTCTTTCTGGGCATATATAGAGCTCCTCTGTAAGCTCTGACTTCTGACATAATCTGAGCACTTGAAAGTCTCAGATTTCATTTGAAAATGAGGAAGAGGAGAGAGAGAGGAGGAAAGAAAGACAGAAAGAAAAAAGAAAGAGAGAGACAAAGAAAAAGAGAGAGAGAAAGTGAAAGAAAGAAAGAAAGAGAGAAAGAAAGAAAAGAAAGAGAGAAAGAGAGAAAGAAAGAGAGAGAGAAAGAGAGAAAGAGAGAAAGAGAGAAAGAGAGAAAGAGAGAAAGAGAGAAAGAGAGAAAGAGAGAAAGAGAGA
>VXBJ01001159.1:88091-159925 GCA_013400055.1 Nycticryphes semicollaris | reverse complement strand
GAAGGAAGGAAGGAAGGAAGGAAGGAAGGAAGGAAGGAAGATTGAGTGAAGAGCCCTTTGCAGCAGGCTACAGTTCCAGCTATGTGCATGTCCCAAGGCAGCCTCTGCTTATACCTTCTGAATCACTTTTCAGAAGTGCTTAGCTTTCTCTGCTGCCAGGTGCTGGGACACAAAAGCAAATTCAGGACACTTGGAGATGGCCCTGTATTTCAGGCCTGCATATAAAACGGTTATATAGGGGACGTCTTAACATTTCTGTGCATAGGCACACACACATATACACATGAAACCAGATCAGACGACAGGGTGAGAGGAGGGATTTTTTTTTTTTTTTCCTTTTTTCTGTAGAGGAGAGAGAGTTTAAAGAAAGGATTTTTGTAGAATTGGAGCTAGGAAAGTTCATGCTTTCTCATAAGCTGGTGGTTGCCTTGACATCTGACTTACATAATCATCAAGCTACTAGATCCTAAAGATGGTCTTCAAAGAACAAGGACATCATGTGTGAAAGGGAATAGGTAAAGTATTTGATGGCTTCTTAGGGATCAAAACTGGTGAACTGAACATAGGTTTAGCATTAAGTGGAAAAAATATTTAAAGCAGAACTGCTACAGAATACAAACTTCTGGTTAAAAGATGGAGTCAAGTAAATAATGGTATGAACTGGAGATGAGAGATAAGATACAACAAGATCTTATGAAATAATTAAGTAACAGTCAAGGAACAAAGATACAAAAACAAACTAGTCAGAGGCAGACCTATAGTAATTACCAAATCAAGCATGTGACCTTTAGAATGAGTGGGATCATTCATGTGTTACACAACATTAAATGAATCTAAGAGTGCTATAAAACCATGCACTGCAAGTGAAAGAATTCAGAGCAAGACAAAATTCAAACTCACAAACAGATGCTCAGTGAAATTTATTGTGAGTTCAGAGAGCAGTTCTGCTAAATCATTAAATAAAGACTTGGAATTCCTCAGTGAACAATTTAAAGCAATGCAGAAGGAAGAGATACAATAAACTGGAATAAAGAGGAGGAGAATACACAAAACTCAGATTGGTTCTGGGGCTAGAAAGAGGTATCAGTATGAATCTTCCCTGGGTGCATGCATGTATTTGCAGAATAATAGGAAAGGCAACTAACAAAGAGCAAGAGTAGGAGGGGAAGGAATGTTGTGCCACAAAGAGAGGAAAGAAGTGGGATGAAGAAGGAGGAAGAATATCAGAAGGTGACAAAGAAGAAAACAAGAAAGAGACTGATATTTGGAAGAAACAGGCAACCATTACCATAGCAAGCACGAGTGACAACTCCTCTTGTTGGCACACCATCTCCCCTTGATCCATTCATGTTCCCTGCAGACGATGTTCTCCATCATGACAAGTGACTACTGTGACCAGTAATGCATCCCTTCGTCCCCTAGTTCTCCAAACCAACCAACTCACTGAACTCTTTAGCTTTTAAGCTAACATGTCTCCTATTATTTTCATATGTGTGCAGTGTCAGAAAGGCTGTTCTGATCCACATATTGATGTGTGTGCAGGAATGCATGCAGCAGGCTGTCACACTGCAGTTATCCGTCTTCTTATGTTCTGCTGATTCCTTGCAAGACCTGCTGACCTCCTGGGACTCTGTGCACACCTTAAGCTGTTATTCATCAGCTTAAGTTTCAAAGAGGTATACTTCACCATGGAGTCCACGGCTAACAGTATGTGCTTCACAGCACAGCCCTGTGCATAAAATGAATGGCACCTAAGTCTTCCTGATGAAATGAAAGCACTTCAGGTTCTGATGATAGAGAAGTAATAGCATGTCAGTGAGATGTTGTGGTTCTTCTGACGCTTTCCAACCAAGGCCATGAAGACAACTCATTTAGTTTAATAATGATCCTTTCACTATACCACATTAGGTGCAGCCAGTGATTCCTGGATAAAGTTACACAGTACACAGGACTCCTCTGTGCCTTGTGCATTAAAGTAGCAGCATGTAGTACATGGCTGGCATACATAGCTGCAGGAAGAATGCTCATCTAAATCCTGTATGTGCACTCCAAGTTTACTTTACTCCACATACCCTGAATTGTCTGCTCCTGCCAATGGCCAACAAAAATGGAAAAAAGGAAACATGGCCATTTTTAAAATCTCAAAATTGCATTCACCAATATTTGCGCAAAGCATGGTTTTATGGTCTGATGAATAAAAAGATACCTACTACCAAAACTTTTTTTAATTGAAGAGTCAAACTTTATAGAGCAGAACGTGACCTGAAATGAATTCTTTTTAACATGTGAAATTCTATGAATTTCTGTGTGTGCTTATTGATGTTTATACACTTTTCTTGTTGAGGTATAAAAGAATTGTATTGTGTCCACTCACACAGAACAAATTGCTGGAGGTTTATCCATCTTGAAAAGTTAATTATAAAATATTTGTGAAATTAAACACTTTGATTTATCTAAGCCTGAAAAAAACCCGTAAAAATATTTTAATATAGTCACGTGCCACCATCACACTATTTACACTATGTAATACTACCGTCATGATCAAAATATTTGGGGTTTAGGTCTATTATCTTCTATGTGCTTATTAACAAGTATGTCAGTGTATAGCATAGGATCCTAACCTTGACGGTCTTTTCTCTTTTAAAGTAATTCAAGATATTCCCTTTAAGCTTAATTCATTCTGCAGGGCGAATAACTAGTTAAACTGTTCACTGTCTATACAAATAATGCGTGGCTTAAATTCAGATTCCTACAAAGGGAAGGTAGAGACATTTGCAGTGTCAATAGGCCATGACTTCCACAAAGCCGGCGCACAGTAGCTGAGAGAGTGACCACCCACAGTGACACATTTTTACACTGAAGATGCAAGGAGGCCTCCACCAGTGACCTTTCCTGGAGACCAGGAGAATAAGGCTCAGTAATTCAGGATTTAGCCATTCAGAGAAGTTTTTTTGGTCCCAGTTAATAAAGGGTCTCGCTAATCCAAAAGCTACAAACCTAACAAGATTCCTGATCCAGCAGCCACTATGGTTCAGGGAGAAGTTGGGATTTTACTTCATTTGATGAGGAATTTATGCTGCTTTGAGCACTGTTTGCAAAAGCCCTTGGATACGGAGGCTGTACTCCTTCAGCCTTCAGTACTGCACAGTCTGCAGACACAGCGTGCTCCAGCAGGGCATGGAAGCCATTCAGTCCTCTAACAGTTCACTTGCCTTAAGAACAACTATCAAGAGAAAACAAAGTTGTAAAAATTCTCACCTGGTGAACATATTCTTTCTGCTTATGTGACTGAAACATGCACACACACTATAGCCTACTGGCAGCCAAGGGCACACTTTCATACACATCCCTTCTGCAGGAAGAATTATTGCCAAAAATATAACATGTTATGCAAACAACTTAGTCACCCAAAGAGCCTTATAAATGCATAATAAGAAGATAACATGGAGCAATAAAATATACTTTACTGAAGTAAGAAGAAAACATATGGCCTTTCCATTCTGCCTTCAGTGCAGGAACAGAACCAGCCTAGTGAACCAGGTCAGCCAGCCCTACCCATTTTTGCATAAGAAGAATTTCACGCAAGTATACTATCTAAACCGCTTTCCTAAGGACATCTTCTATTACTGAAGTCACCCAGCCAGAAAGCACAATAATGCACAGAGTTTCTTTTCAGAGGGGGGCAGTGGGGGAGAATCTAAAGCAGAGGAGGAGGTTTTCTAATCTTTTGTGGGAACAGGAGAACACTGAGTGTGCAGCTTGGAGAAATTATAATATTGCAATTTGAGCTTTTGAGTAAGCCTTCAAGCCAGGTGCTTCATAACCTGAAGGACTGCACTACTTGCCAAAAGATTCAGAGTATGTGTATGTGTCTATGTATATGTATAATACATCTGTCTCTGTGTATGTATACATACAAAAATCAAATAAAATCCTACTCTTTCTATGAAGAGTTAGGCTGTCTAGACTGTGGAAGGCCTATATATTCCTTCAAGGCTTAATTCAAGATAGTATCCACAGTTATAAAGCAATGAGAAAACCCAAGTACCAGGATTATTTGAGCAATCAGGTATGACACAGTCATGGTTATTTAGAAGTAATCACACTCCTAGCAATTTACAGATATTACGCCCTCCTCTTTCCAGTGGCATAGAGATAATAGTAAGCTATATGTTCTGAGAGAAAGAGAGGGTGTGAGCGAGTAGACACGTGTCTTTTTCTGCATCTCTTGCCTGCTCACCCTGAGTCAAAAAGAGGATGAGAGAATGGGTGCTGACCTGCAATTTCAGAGCAACAATGTTCCTTTACACCTTTACACCATCTACATTCTTCAATGGCCCATTGAAATGTCTCTCATTTTAAGCAATTTCATGGAATAACAAATAGAAAACCAGAGAGAAAAATGGGGGTGGGGGGAGAAATCATCTTGGCCTGAAGAAAACAAGAACAGAACCAAAAACCCTCAGAGGCTGCAACTACAATTAAATAGGACAAAATGCAAAACAGTGACATCAAATTAACCTTCTAGACGTTGTGTGAATCACTTGTGTAAGCAGGCAGTAACCAAGAAAGGAATCCATGGCCTCTTAGTGCTACCAACGAGAGTAGGTGCAAGTGGGTGAGTGTGTCAATGACACTGTATGTGTGTGTACACATTTGTGTTACTGTCCCCAAGCACACAAATAAAAAACTAGAGTGACAGCTAAAAATGCCAAAGGCAACCCAGGAAGACAAAAGGGGAATAAGGAGAATGGAAAAGAAATAATAGAAAACTCAGCCAATGGTGATGTGGGGAGAAATAGAAACAACTGGAGACTTTTCAACTGGATGAAACAAAAAAGGAAGTAAAGAATGGAAGCTGGGAAACAAAAACTAGAATTTATTTGGAAGAATATTACTAACGATCTTCATTTTATACTCTTTCAATGGCCACCACCCTTTCAGAAATAAACTCAGCTGTAATGAATCTTGCTTATAAAATACTTATTTCCTTCTTCCCGATCCTCAATATTGTTTGCTAATTATCTCATGAATGCACATGCAAAGGGAGCTTCCTGGAATCTTTTTCCTGATTCAGGAGAGCACCTTATAACCAGTAAAGACTGAAGACAGGCAAAAACCTAACTTAGCAGGAAAACATCATCCTATATAATCATAATGTCAGTAGATCTAAATTCAAATTATGTGTGACCTGAATCATAAGTATAAGATGCAAAGACAAACATTGCCTCTTGAATGAAGGAGATGAAAAAGTCCCCACCGGCTTTCTTTAGTCCACCCTTAGAAAGCAGTCTATAATCTTCCTTTTTTCAATCTGTGACTAAATACTCCTTTCCCAACCAGAACAACAACCTACTTGCTGAAAGCAAATAAAATAAAATAGTCAAAATTTTAAACAGTAAGCAAATACAAAACAAAGCCATGCTTCGAATCCACTGGGGTGAAAAACACATCTATTCCATTCAAATCTCTTGGGCTATGAGGGAGACAATTATTCAGTTTCCTGAATTCAAATGCATTGTTTAAGTGTGCTTTCTCTCCAAATGTCCTTGGACAGTGATTACCTTTTCTAGATTTCAACCCCAAAAAGTGAAGGTACTCCCAAAATGCATCCACTGACTGTCACTCTGCAACCAAATCCTTCACCCTTAATCAAATCTTGCATTAAAATACAACCATAGGAAACAAAATGGCTGAGGTTCAAAGCAGCATAGCTGAATTCACATCCCATCAATCCGAAACTTTGAATGGATTAGCTACTAAGCTTTTTTAAAAGGTTCCAAAGTCAATGAAAGCTTTGCACCCTGCAACTCCACTGTACTAACCCGGCCCAATTGACAGAGGCCAGATTTTGGGTACATAGTGTCACTACCATGAGTGTTAAACCTACTGGAGTCTGACTTTTTAATCATTATTTGATGTGAAAACAGGGATTATATTAGTTTGGTTTACCATTTCTTTTCCCAAGTGAAAGATGCACTTTTATCTCACTTATTGGCCCACTGTTCATAAATAGGCAGATGTTCCTTCTCCTGGTAACAATGATTATTGTTTTGGAATTAAAGAAGCATAATAAAGCAGAAATAACTCTAATCAATATAACACCATATGGCAGCAATATCACAAGTACATGTTACTGCTATTTCTCTTTGACAGATTGGAAAATGTTGACCTGGCAGTGCATGGTATCATATTTTTTTATAGGGGTGTTTTACTTATATTTCAGCATAGGTGATAGCTAAGTATGAAGCATATGATTATAAAGATAACTGATGCATGTACAACTGAGCTTAAACACTAGTAAGGAACACTAATATGTAACTGGTTTTGGCATAATCTTCCTTCTAGTAAAAAGTTTTTGCAAAGAGATCTTAAGAAGAGAAATAGAAACACAAAAGTCACATATTTATAATTTATTTTTTGCTTCACTGATAATTCACTTTCTCAAAATGAGGCCCTCACACTCAACCTGGTCTTTTTATTCATAAAGTTAACAGAATTGTCATTCATCAGTAGTATTGAAAATACTACACCCTAGTGAAATTAGAAAATTATGCAGGTGACTTTTGCAAACTCTGATTTCAAAGATGTGAATTTCTGATGTTTATGGTATCATTCCAAATGAATAATGACATTGAAGATTTCCATTTAGTGCAAATGCAGCAGTTAATTGAAATCATCCCTTGGTGAAAGGATCTATGTGGCAGATATGCTACTGTACAAAGCTCATGATGGCATGTAACAGTCTACAGCAGATTTTCTGAATAGGTTGGTCTGATACTTTCAGGCAAGGCTGCTTATTCTAGAAATGTGATCAGTGGTAATTTATAAGAATGATCAGAGATCAGAACAGACATCAAAATGAACAGTGTAACAGCTGCCTCACCAGTTTATCTGAAAAAGAATAGGTGAATGTTGAAATTCTGGTCACTTCATATGACATCAACATAGAAATAACTTATCCTGGGCAGTAAGCTGGTGTTCAACAATCCTTAAGACTTTCTTCCTCCTTTATCGCATTCCTCCTCTCAGTCATTCAAAGACAAAGAATAATATTTGGGAATTTGACTACAAGAAAGGGTTAGAAGGGCAGGGTGATGCATAATTGCATGTGTTGGAAGCAGATAAATCCCATGACCAACTATCAGTGCAAACTCCTACCTCTGATTTGCAAGTGAAAGTGCTCCGGTTTGGCGGGTGAATATTTAGAAGGGGAGGGGAGATAAAAGTAGCCAGGATGAGTGCTTTACCTGATATTCGCAGTTAGGAGGAGGAATGACAGTGAAAGGAAGTAATATATGCGTCTTCCACAGCACTCCATCGCTTGTTATGGAAACCTTGTTAGCAGATGAAAGTGACAGGTGAGGTTCAGCACTGTAAAAAAACAGCACATACATGGCTTGTGACTGCTAAGGCTGGGGAACTGAGCAATCTGGGAACGGGCTTGAAATCCACAAATAAAATAGATGAGCAGAAATACAGAAAGTGGCAGACCAGGAGGAAGAAAAAAGGAGAAAGAAAAAATTTATATATACACTTAAGCCCATGGCCTGTAATATTAATGGGTACTCAAAGAAACAAAAAAAGAGAGAAGAATCATCATCCACATCACCATCCACTGGTTACATCACTTACATTTAAAAAGTACAGTAAAAGACCTTTCCCACAAATAAAATACCTTTGAGACAGTGCATGACTAAGTTCTAATGCTGTTGTGATTTCAGTCTTGGGAGTGTAGTGGAAATGGTCACAGCTCCAGGATGTTCAGTGAGGGAGCCAAAATAGTTTTGTCTCACCACTGTGACACTCATTTTTAAACCAGCTGCAAACAATCTCAGATACCAAGGTAATTTAGGGAAGTCCTAGCAACTCATAGTGTGAAGGATAGTTCCAGAAAAAGCACAAGTGTAAGCTCTGTGAATATCTGCTGTTACTGTTGTACAGGAAACCTAGATTCATCTAAAAAGATCCCTTACAGAGGCATAATCTTTGTAAGTCAGAGTCAATTGTTTGAGACACAGTGAGAAGAAAGCATAGCATGCAAGATCAAGGTTAGTCTTTTACTCCTCTCAATTCTTAATCCTTTTTTCAAACTTGAAAATTAATTAGCATAATTTCCTGCTCCAATGAGTTTCAAGGATTAACTGTATCTCTGAAAGGGACAAGAAGAGTTTTGACATAAATGGTATAAAGGAAGACACTGAGAAAGCCTGCAAATTTCTGATGTCCTCCTATAACATAAGCACAAGCAGTAGTCAGTACAGTACACTGGGTTGGCCAAAATCCACTTTACTTCATCTCCTGTCACCCCACCTTCTGCAAACCTTCACATTTGAGATCATGCTCAGTCAAACATTTTACATATGTGGCATCTCAGGTTCATCAGGAACCTCTTGCTTCCAGTTTGAGGGAAAAGAATAGTTTCAGAAACTTGCTTTTTCATACGTTGCCTTCAATAGTTGCCAGTGAAAGAATGTCATTAATCTGTATATGGACAAATAACAGATTATCTGAGATGGTTCTTAGTGAAACTTATTTTGGAAATTCTTTTTTTTTTTTTTTCCTGGTGGTTTCTCCTGGCCAGATTTTCACTTTGAATTATTTGTTACCACTGTCTAACAGCAAACAGAGACACAGATGACATATGCCCAGCCCCCTCTTAATGTTAGGCCCACATACCTTCTTCCTCTCAAAATCCATCAAACGTGTAATGCGGAAATGTACCACCCTCACATTCTCCCACAGTCTATCTGTTCCTCAGCCTTTTCACAGATTGCTTTGACTGTCCTTCTCTGCACTTTGCAATTTTTTCTGTGGTTTTGGGAAGAAGTAGGAAAAAACACTTCATAGCACCAGACACCCAACTAAGACTTGGCAGTTACACTAACTGGGATGAACCTTTGTTGGCATCTATTAGTTGAGGACCTGGTATCATATTCAAGGTGGAGGTACCTTATCTGAAGCCTTCTAGGTAGCCATCAAGACAGTGTTACAATGTCTATAGCTGGTGCCAAAATGACCCATCAATCAGTGAAATCAAAATAACATGAATTTTAGATGATTACATGAGATACAGATAATTATGTTCCAATCTGCATTGCTTCTAATGGTAATTATAAGGATTAACATACTATTATCATTATATTGTAACAGTGTGGATGTAGCATTACCATTATTATGGGTTTCTACTGAGAAGAAAGCTGAAATGGATGACCTCTAATCAACAGGAAGGCCAAACAGTCTTACAGTGGCACAGAAGAAAAGAATGCTAAAATTTAAATTATTTCAAATCCGGGTTGCTCTTCAAATTCTGTNCTTTCCCTCCTCTCCTCTCCTATCTTTTCTTTTCCACTCCCCCTCCTCTCTCTTACCGAAAATGATCTCCATGGTTATTTCTTCCTATACTCTCTCCTCAGTGAAAGATATCTCATCTGAGACATATGTATTTTGCCTAAAAGTTCTGGCCTGCCCTCAAGTTGCCATGCTTCAGCAGATGACTGCCCATCTGCTGAGCTATGGAAACTGTATCTGAACTTGCTTCTGGTCCACACCAGGGGAAAGCTAGTTCAGCTTAGGACAGTCTGGTGAGAGAAAATACCCTGGCTGCAACAAATCCTCCCAAAGTGATTGCCACCCTGACAGAGAAATTCCCATTTTATCAGTTGTGATTTTTTCTGCCTACCTGACTGGTTGCCAAACTGAACACTGAAAACTGCCAAGTAATCAGCCTGCAAATGAGTTGAATCGTGCTTACTCAATGGGGAACAAAAGCCTAAAAATGTGTTATCATCCTGGAAGTATCCAAAATTCACCCAAAGGCCTTAACAGGTCAATTTTTTTTGAGTTCTTAACAAACAGCAAGACAAGAAAAATTTTTTCTTTTTTTCTTTTAATTGCAAGCAGAACAATCCTGTATCCAACAGGAAAATATTTGATTTTACAACATTAGATTTTGCTACACTCTCTGCAGGATAACCGTCCACTGGAATATCATTGAAAGACATTTCCTTTTCAGCAGCTTTTGCAGAGAATCTTCCAGAAGGACCGAGAAGTTCTAAAGAACTATAACTGTACAAAGAAACCCATCGTGCCTTTATGTCAAAGCGATAAACACCACTGATGCAGGAGAACCCTCACAGCTGGGTTGAATTTTATTTTTGTCCTCCTGAATATATATAGGCACTTGCAGAAACGTTATAATTTCATAAGATGATCACCTGGCATGAGCATTGATTTGTTTTTACTGGAAGACCATGCAATTACTTTCTATGCTTCATATGCTGTGTATTTCATCAAGCTCCTCATCCCTGTGATGAGGGGTGCCTGTGATCAGTGTAGGTGGGGGCTTAAAAAAAGGGGAAGGATGTGCTTTTGTTAACAGTAGCAAACAGGAAATATGTGGGCTTGAAGATGGCAATATGATGTTTTCCAGGTGGGCTTTACTGAGAGTAGGCCTGAAGTGTTCACCAGAATTTATCAGCTGCCAATTTCAGAAGTTAATTTTCTGCAGAGAGACAGAGAGAGATGCCAAGGGGAACATACGGCACAATAAACTCCTAGTAGGTGAAGTGCATTTCTGGACTGAATGCCAGCGAAAGCCATGAGCTGCCTGAGGGCTCACAAAACATTTTGGTGGGACTTGCTCTTCGTATTGGTCTTTTCACTTCTACAGGCTATAGAGCTCTAATGCTTTTCATCCAAAGACATAGTTTTTTTTAGAAAAATCTTGATTTGTTCCACTCAAAAGACAAGATTTTTAAACCACGCTCTTAGGTTTTCTGGCAATATAAGAAAAGCTGTACCAGATTACACTGCAAATCCCCATACATGAGTAATGTGGCCATGAGCAGAAGCAGTAGTAGTTGCCTAAGGCACGATGTAAGACCAAGGAAAGCATGTACTGACACTTTTCACACTACACTCCCCAAGTTCACAAAGCCTACTCTGCATCAGTAGCATTGCACAATTGGATTTTTCTGCATGCAAAATGGGCAACCATAGTTGCTCATGCACCAGAGCAACCATCCTGCTTCTCTTTATGCCTGTAACATGTTTCACCTCAACAGCAGCTGCTTTTAAAAGTTTGATCCAAAGAAATGGAAAATAAGACAAGAGCTTCACATGTGTCTCTATGAAAATATGCCTGATGAAGAGCTTAGGTGTTTCTTTACAAAGCAAATCTGTTCATGTGATGGGAAAGCATTTGCATCTCAATGACTAATACTCCAAACCAGCATGCTCACCTTGGACACAACACTGAAAGTCCATGCATTTAGTAAGCTCCAATGGTCTGGATGAAAACGCCAGCTAGTTGACCATCATCTGTAGACAGAAGTTTGCCCAAAATACCTCTAAGAGCCAAAGGGACAACTTCCAAGCTAATTATAGCTAACCTTGCTTGTGATTTACACAAACCCTTGAAATTTTCTGAATTTTATGAAACTGGCTTTTTTTGGTCATTCTCCACTGATTGTGTCCCCTCAAGAATTTCACTTATCCCACCCTTGGGAGCTGGCATTGACTCTTACAGCACTGAGAGGGAAAGCCATTCTCTTTGTAGGTGATCTGTTGCACAAGTCTAAAGAGAACTGGAGAAAATAAAGTTGTTTAGATACTTCTTTGTAGCTTGCAAGACTGGTAAGCAGCACAGTTGCTTTATTATTATTATTATTATTATTATTATTATTATTATTATTATTATTATTTCTGTTGCTTGTTGTGGAGTTCTGTAGACTACAGGGCTTAGGCACTAGTCTCTACACTGCAAGTATTCATACTTTTGCTCAGCTCTTAACACATGGTCTTCCAGGTTTTTTTAGGTTGAGTAGTACTTCACTGTTTGTGTAATCACACTGAAATCAATTACGGCAGAGACATGTCTCCAGGACTCCTCTGTATCCTCACAACTTGTCTCTCACTTAGCTCTTTCCACTTTCAACCTTAATGCATACTGGGAATTAGGAGTAGGAGTGCTCAAGAGCACCAGTGTGCTGCACCTGGACCTAATGTCCGAACAGTAAAATTAGGCAATTGTCTCCCATCAAGATATGCCTGAGATATACTTTATGATGTCACCCAATGCCACCCTTTTGTAAACTGCATATAATTGTTACATCCATGTATTTGACCAGCTTTCTCTGTTCTGTACACTGCCCACTGCCTGAGCCAGATGAGTCCATGGGAGATGGAGATAGCACTAAGAGAGCATGTACTCTGCTGGTACAAGTCCTACTGTTTGAGATCAAGCTCAGTAGGACCAGTCCCCTGTTAGCTGAGACTGGACCCTCAGATGGCATAAACCCATTGCAAGAGTGAGATGGGAATTTCCACTTCTGTTAGACCAACCTGAGGAATAGAAAGGGAAAGTAATTTTTAGCTTACCGTGGAAGTTCCTATTCTTAGTCCATGTGGAAACAAGGCAGCCATTGTAATACAAAACAAAAAAAAAAGAAAAAAAAGAAAAAAAAAAAAAGGAGTAAACTCACTGACTTGAAATCAGTAAAATATGAAATATTCATGAACATTACAGTGTGCAAAGTGGATTATTTGCACTTAGCTTCAACCGAACACCGTGTTATACCAATATATGCCCTTCACTGACAATGAAAAAGGAGCATAAACATTGGTTTACACAATAGTCTACCAGATGTAACCATCAAAAATGCGTTACAGTGTCTCTGGTCCTAGGGGTAGTGATAATCATCTAAAGAACATCTGCTATTTCATCACAGGAAAAAAAAAAAGGGATCACTATGCCCAGGGACTGAACTAAGATGTACATATTTGTTTCAAAAACCTGATTTACCAACTGAGCCAAATCTTCAGATGGTGTATGCTGGCAGATTTCTGCCAAAGTCAATGGAGTCATACTGATTTATACTCACAAAGCACATAATCTGTTGTAGACAAATATGGACAGAAGCTTCCTTCCCCTATATCCCCTACACACTGTGGTGTTTATTGTCTGACAAACCGTTTGGGGATGTTCAGCCTACTAGAATGCCATTTCAGCTATTGCATGCCAAGATCTCCAGGTTGGCAGGGACTGGTTGACAACCTACAGCACGGCTGCAGTCCCAGAATCATATTCTCTTGAACCAGACAGAATGAAGACTTGAGCTCTCTGTATAGCACTCCAGTAGCCACAGGCATTTTGAGGCATTTCTGCAGGGCAGCCACAAGCCTGTGAATATCCCAAGGAAAAGCAGACACAGGTGAGTTGTCGAATCTTCTGAGGCTAAGAAAATACTTTCTTCACAGGCACACACAAAAACAAACCGCAGTTCCAATTCTGGCCTTGGATAAATTGCAAATTTTCTTCTTATTATTATAATTATGGAGATCCCAGAGGGTACATATAATTAAATTAAGGGGTGTCTCTACTTGCATACTTAGTGGCTATAGAGCTGTCTTCAGCTTCAGTCTGTGGTCCCGTAATCAGTGTCCAGAACATGCACAAGACGCCCCTTAATTCGGTTATAAGTAGTCCCTGGGGAACCATAGAATTAAACAGTATCATAAGGTTCTAAACATGGTCTGCACAGGGCTAATTCCATGCTCCTGCTCAGTAGAGGATTTCTCAGCCTCATCAAAGTTTTATGCTAAAATTTTGGCTAATATTTTGAAAGCATGTTACTTCATTTGACCTAAATGACTTTTGCACATGTTCATTTCCATTTTATTCTATCAGCCTGTTTAACATAATAGCATATTAACAGTACGTTTGAAAGAAGAGTCAGTGGTTTGGAGTCAGTCCAAAGCAGTCACAGCAGAGGAGAGAGTAATAAGAGTTTTGAAGAAGGAAAATCAGACTTGAGTCCCCATTACGGCTTTGCAAAATGCAAATATCCTTGTGCACAGGGGATGTTTTGGCATAAGAACATAATGTTATTTGTACCAGATTACCAGATTATTTCCAGAAAGATGGTCCCTGAGAAGACTAGACTACTACAAATGGCTCTTTACAACTGAAAAGTGCTGAGGAAGCAAATACTTGAGATTATTATGTCTTTCAACATGTGTGTAAGTAGTGTATTTTTATATAATATTGTTATATACCATTCCATATATTCATTTAGCAGCCTGTGTGTGAACAGGCAATAGCACAATTAGTAGAACCTCATACTATTAAAACCGTATTATTAAATCTTGTTGTTTATAACTTTGCTAAACCAAAGCTACTTATTCCATAATTTTCTCTGATGATTATCTGCCGCTAGTTAATTTATGTAACTTTTTTGTTATTGAATGCAAAACAGCTCAGTCATTTCCAAAAGTGAGGCTCTAGAAAACACACTCCTTCATTGTCAACTTCAAATAAAATTCTGGTTAGTTTTTAACTGAGATGCTGTGATTAGAATGAGAGTGATGATACTCAATAAAGAAGTAGAATATATGGGCTTATACAAAAAGAATGAATGCTTCACCATTATGGTGGACATTTAAAACAGACTATGCACTTAAAACAGATTATGAGTTGTTCATAAACTTAAAATGACATTTTTTTGGGTCAGATAATTCAAACAACAGAAACATTGGAGTGAATTTGAGACATCTGTATATATTTGAGACTTGCAGGTGCTGACCAGCATCATATCATATAGCAAAACCAAAAGTGCACCTGAATGGACCCTGCCAACATTAGCTGTTGCGCCTGGAAAACCTTATTTCAAACACACAACTGGGCAATAATAATTTTTTTGAACCAGCAAAGTACAAAATTGGCAAGGCATCATGACGCTCAGAGTCCATCACAGGGGTCAATGTTAAACCAGAAAAGTTCAGAAGACCAGCAGCTCCACGCTGCTCTGTGAATCACAGAGCAAAACATGGCAGTCAAAATACACAAAGCCTTAAGAAATGACAGGCTGGCACAGGTAGAGATGAGTAGAGAAAAGGGACTTTGCCCCTGGTTTTGATGCATGTACAAGTAGAAAATTTGTCAAGCAAGAGCCTCTCTGTATTCCTAGGAAGCAGTCCAGATTGTACACTATGGAAAAGGGAAAATCTTTTTCTGTTGAGACCATCCTAAAGAGCGAGAGAGAATTAGCATGCACAAACATAAGTGAGTAAAAGCAAGATATACGTCAAAACTGTAAGTACAGAGACAGAACTTTTTTCTTCAAAACTCTTTGTCTTTGAAAGAAAGTTTTTCTTTCGTTTTTCTTTTGCTGTTTGCAAGAACATCAACGTGGTCATATCAGTATAGTGCCATAGGGAAGTGGTTTGCAAGTAGACAATAGCTGTGCTGTAATTATCAAGTACTTATGCATAAATACAGACTTGATTACTACATTAAAAGAACCAATCCAGATGGTTAGTCTGATTTAAATGTGCACGCTTGGTAGGTAACACCTATGTGAATGAGAACCAGAGTATGTAAGTATGTCCTGGGAGCCACACAGAAAACCCTCCACACAAGGTCTCATTACTGTGGAATGGCAATCAGGACTACCTCAGCTTCTGTTCTATCAGGTTTCTAACCCATTTCTTTGTACAGGAATCAGGACAGTTCACGGGAACATTACAGATGGTCTCTCCCAAGGGAATAACATATTGCAAAAGGGGAATTATTTTCCTGTCAGATTTATGACTTAAAATATATGGGCAAATACACCAACCATCTTCCTTCTGTTGCTAAGAGATCTTAAATTCAAGACACTGAAATGGCATAGTGAGGTGTATAGTTCTGTGGTGTATTGCTAGTAGTTCCACATATGCTCGTGTTATACTGACTAAGCTTTAGAGCTAGGCAGACATTTTCTTTTGACACAGCAATTTTTCCCCAGGAAATTCCAAATCATTGGCATAGAATCTGCTCAGATGTTACACTGACATCAGCACAAAATAAGAAATTATCCTAGTTGCAAAGGAAACTCATAGGCCCGTGAATCTCTGTGTGTCTTTCCCCTGTAGCTGCTATGTTAATGAGCCAACCATGTAACATGGGTTGTTCAAAATACCTTGTCCCAGCCACAAATACCCGAGCCTTTAGATGGTGTTTGTTACTTCATCCAGTCCAGCTCTCAGCATCAAAAGATAAACAAGGAGATGAAGGTCCAGCTTCCAATGAAAAGGCATCTTGTTTCTGTCCCATAGCCATGGTAAATTGCACAGGCCAAGTGCTATTTATTTCCTCACCTTCACATAAGCTGATTTCAACCAGAGCAAAGAGTCAAAATGGGAAATCTGGCTGCTACTTCAAGGCCAACATCTGCTTTCCTCTCTCTCTCCTCAACTTGGTGTAAGCAAGTTTCCACCTGGTTAAGCCAGCAGGAAATGTGGCAAGCAGATCGGCAGACATGTGAAGGGAGTGACAAAGTCAAATGTAAGTATATGTGACAGTTGCAATTGTTTGTGACTTGAAGGTAGTCAACAGCAGCCAGCAGCAGTCAGGAAGTGCAAAGGTCACAGAAAGACACATTGCCAGTTGATGGCATTATATTTCAAGGCCTGAGGAGCAGAATGAGTGAAAAATAAGGAGCATTTGGACCTAATTAAGCAATAAGAGGAACCAGAGGTTGGAAAAATAAGAGGATACGTCTTTAAAATAAGGAACATCTCCCTGTAAAATTCCCTTCTTCACTTGGATGCCATCACTTTCCCAGATCTTTGACACAACACAACACTGACCTCACAACAGCCATACCTAATCTTAACTCTCATTGTGATGCCTGTCAGCATCAGATTCTACCTACCCCAAATTACTACAGCTTAAATAGAGTCATGGGGAGATAGGGGCAGCTGCCTCCTGCTCTCCTGGCTCAGAATACTTTTTCTAAGGCACTGTGGGAAATAGGAAGTAACAGAGGCAAAGAAAACGTGTCACAAAGGCCTCTGTCACCATTAAAAGCTTCCAAAGCCATGTTATTTCTGAAAACATAATCTCTACGCAAAATACACATGTAATTCCACTTAAGCTATCAAAAATTAGGAAATATTTATGGTCTGTAGATATGCCTATCAAGAGTAGGTAAGCACAAAAGAGTTGTGCTGACTTTCAACATAGAGTATCAGTGAAATCCAGCACAAACAGGAGATCTGCAGGTGCACCTCTGCCTGGCAGAACCAGTAATGCTGAACCATGTTTTCTAGGTGTAAAAGATTCCCATGCTACAAAGGCCACTGAAACCTACTGGCGCATGAGAATGTGAAGGTTACGATTACTCTTACTATCACTTCTTAAGTTGCTATAATCAATGGTCTATAGCAAAATGCATCAGTACAGCACATAGCAGTGTAAAGAAATTGGGAAGCACCTTACTGGCTGCTTCTCCTAACGTATCCTTCTATATAGCACAGGTGCTTTGTTTCCATAAAGTGCAACATAACAGTTTCATTTCTGCTTATCAATTAAGGCAAAAAAATTAAAAAGAGGGTAGAAGAGTCATTCTGACTGGTAGAAATACTGCTTCATCTCAATTTCTTACACTTGTATCAGGAAATCTAATAAATAAAACCATCATGTTTATAACACAACTGGCATCTGCTTTCTGAAACGGGTAGCTCCAGTTGGCTTACAACTTTTCCTAGGTTTTCAACACATTCATTGTTTAAAATGTAACACACGCCAAAATAAGTCCTCTACTCCCTTACATCCATGCAGCAGCAGTAAGGTCACAGATTGCAGAGACTGAATGGAGATCACAATTTGGCCAACAGACTGGCCAAATAAAGTGATTGATTACCATATATTGCACAAATACCAAATTACGCTCAAACAGGCAGAGGCATGTGGTAGGGCTCTGGCTGGGGTATATGTGAGGGATAATTTGGCTAGCACGCGCTACTGAGTGTTGCAGGCTGGTTGCATTAAGCACATCTGCATCCTAAAAGCATGACACAGCTCTTGGCTTTCTGGCCTAGTCTTCTGTAACCTTGCCCAGTTTGGATGACATCACGAGTCTACTGTCATGGATTAGTATAAAACTATGGTTTGGATCCCTCACTCAAACTGCTGTTGTTTTTGCCACTGTTTCTCCACATCGCAACAAAGCCTCTGCAGGGCCTAGAATGTCTTCCATATGTGCAGCATATGAAAACCATAGTGAAGTTAGTTTCCTAACTCAGAAGATACTGAGATGACAGCTGAGAAGAATTGTTCAGCATTTTCAGTAAAAGCTTTTACAACCATCATGTGGGATCTCCCCGAAATTTTTCCAATGGAAGGATTTTTTTATACAGTGACTCCAGGTTATATTTCACACCTAACCTGAAGATGTGCAAATAACTGCTCTAACAAAGAATAGCACTGTACAATTTGCTTTAATATACTTCTAAAAAATGCAGTCAGCTGGTGACATTTCAACAGGCAGATGTTGACCATTATACTGGGAGCACAACAGGATTGTGCACACATATTCACATGCATATTGCCTACACATGCACAAAGACATTGTCCTCAAAGCCACACAATCACAGAAACCTCAGTCCTCACTCTGAGCATATGCCACAGGATTATAAATGATCATTCCTTGAGGAACACCCTGAACAACTATAGTACATAAAATTCTTGTGATACTCCATAGATAAATTTTTTGTGATACTCCATGACTCTGTTCTGTTCTAACAGTGGTATTCCTCTCAGCAATCTCAACTGCATTAATCAAACTTCATTACCGCATATCTATAGTTTTAAACAAATAATTAAATTTCTCTCTCCTCTACAATTCATTAACGGAGCTTAGGAGATATATATTAAACAAAGCATCTGAAATTTCATAAGTAATAAAGAAAAAAGGTTTAAAAAGAGTTTTCTTTGTTAAAGCATCTTTAGCGAGAATTGAGTAATCCAGTTCATGCTGGGTAGCACTGACCATAAGATAAGGAAGAGAGACCTCCAGCAGCATTTTTAACATCAAGCAGCAAAAACTTCTCAAGTCACAAAATGTTCTTACGTATCTTTGATTTTCACTTGAATTGCAATCCAGGAATTAAAAGAAGTTTTTGAAAAATGCCCTTGATCTTAACCCTAGGCAGATGTATAAATAGACTGACATGGACAGTAACAGCATAACCAAAAGATTACACTATTTCATGGCGCTGCTAAGCCCTTCACATGTCAAAAACTTCCAAAGTTTAAATGAACACCTTGAAAAATTAATTTCTTCACAGTCCCTTATGAAATGATATCTTTTTTTCTTTAATAGAGCACTTTTTTCTCTCCCAAAGAGAACATTTGTCACATATATCATCACCCACCAAACTCCTTTCATCTTTCTTTTAGTCCTTGACAGATATATGGGGTATATATGGGTATTTGTAACTCAGGAAATACTACTAAAACTTATGAATTCTAGAAATCACTGCTGAGGTTCAGCAATTCCTTCCACCACTGCAGCTCCAGACTTATCTGCTTGCCAATGGTAAAGGCAAAATCCTGGCTCTGCTGAGGCAACAGTCCAACCTTTCAGACTTAGAAGAATCTGAACTTCATGCCAAGGGAGCATTCTGTATGCACGTACATATACAGTCAGCCTTAATGACACCCTGCTTACCCATTCCTAGGCAGCATCTTCGACATCAAAAGCACCATCCCTGGATCAAACCAGTGCAAAAAACTTGGGATCAGATATACTCTCTTGATTTCTAATTTCTTTCTATTTAATGCCACCTAGTTTTCTTAATTAATGTATGGTGCCCTAGCCCCAAGATTGTGTTACTCCAAACTGGGTATGGCGTGAAATCAGTAAGAAAATGTAGTAGGTGGGTACTGGGTGGGTCTGTCTTTATAGTTTGATATGCAGACATGGTCATACATGAAAAGCATCAAATAGGGAACTGGCAGAGCGTCATGAGATGATCTAACCAGTACAACCCAGCTTAAAAAGATTATTAATACCATGCTTTCAGATACTAAATTTAAAATTAACTTGCAATGAAAACCCAGGGCAAAATTGTGCATTTTATGATTTCTTGCATAGATGCCCAAAATCTGATTGTAGGAAGTGAATGGGAACATTCCATGAACATCATTGAATTAAAAACTGACTTTTGAATTTCAGTGAATACTCACAGACCCTTTTCTCCATTTGCTCTGGTATGCACATACCACTCATTCTTGGCTCATAACTGTAGAGCCGAACACATTAGACATGGTGACTACTAATCATGGTTGGTCTCTGAATGTTTCTAAATTATAGCCCAGGCCATGAATAACCAAAACTGGCTATGATTTCAGAAATGTTGAGTTGCACCTCTTGAAGTGTTTATACATTTTCAAAAGATTTTCTGAGAAAGAAATACTCCCCATGAACAAACTGCTTTCCTTAGAATTTGACTTAAGTACATTTTTTAAAACATTAAGCCCATTCATTCCCAATTCAAAATGACTTCTCAGTGGTTTTTAGTCTAACTAATCATTTTCTGCACTAGTTAAAAAAACAGTTCAACAAAGTTTTAAGGTCAGAATAATTAATTAGTTTAATATTTAGTTGAAGTCCATATGCAAAAGGCAATTGCATTTCACCAAGAAACCCTGATATTTTTACTGGTGTTAGCTATCAAATACCTCATTCTGTAAGGGACATGGCTACTCCAGAAGATACATTTCTGGAGTAGAATTGCTCTGTCATATACACGCACGTTTGGACTCTGAAGCTGTCTTCTAAGCAGACTTTAGAATAATTTTCTCCCAGCAGCCAATGGAGAAGTCTGTGTTTGCTGACCAATTTATTTGCTTTTGGACTCTAAGGGGGCTTCCACACCAAATTTAAGCATATATATACATAAATTATTCTGCCCAGAACACAAAATTTTTATTGTAAACTATTAGCAATCAAAATTTAAAAAAAAAAAAAAAAGAACAAAAAAATGCCTAACAATCTCTGTTTGAAAGGTGACAAACATCAGGCTTCAGAGGGTAACAAAAAAATCTCAGCTCTTGCTACCATTTCAATATTTAAATCCAGAAAGAGCAGCTTGTTAGCTGGAGAATGCAGTACAGTCTGTCTTTGGCTAAGGTTTAATTATAATGAATTTGGGCCTTAATTTCAAGAGCATGTCAAAGCAGTGAATATTTTCCGTTGAAGATATTTTTCTGAATCACTTTTGTGTGATGCCTTGTGTGTGTCCAAAATTACTATTCTTTTACCTGTCCAGTAATGTGTTGTACAACTGAAATATAAACTAAACCTGGGTTATGCAAAAAAGTATTTTAAAGAAAACAGGAGACATGACAAGGTACTGCTGCTTCACAAGAACAAATCCTTCTCTTCATCAGACAGGTCCCCAAAAGAGCAAAGCTTCTGCCCAAAGAAATGAAAACAGCAAAGCTCATATTCAGACGTCAGTCAGTTCCATCTTTTTCTGTTCAGGGAGTTTATGCACGCTCAGGGCACTCACCTTTGCAAAGAGGACAAAGAGCAGCCGGGCAGTACCACCTCATGCACTGCAGCTGTGTCAGTGCAAAAGAGAAAAGATGTCATGGCCTTGCTGAGGACTTCTCTGCTAACTTGTTTCTGTACCAAGCTATTGCACATCGACTTCGTATCTCCTCTTTGTTCACAATAACTTCTTGCAGAGAAGCCTTTATACTTTCAGGTAATCCAGGAAACAATAACCTCTTCAAAGTAACCAGCTGGGATACTGGTAACTATACATATCAGAGCAGCCCTGATGCTAGGGTGGATTAGATATCTAAGTGCTTAACTGGAATGTTATATGTGTTCTGCTGTCTTCAGTTTTGTGCCTCCTGAATTATTGGAGCCTACTGACTTTTACAAATGATCAGTAAGATCATCCTTTTTGAAAACAGAGCCGTCAGGGATACTAAGCCATTATCTGTCCTACCCCACTACCCTAAAACTAGGTCAGAAAAACCAAACCTATTCCTGTCAGTAGTTCATTAAATCCTTTTTTAAGACATTCCAGTGATGGAGACTCCCCAAGAGTTATAATCTATTCCTAGCAGTCTTCAGCAGCAAAAAAAGGATGTTTTTTAAGACTCACAAGTATCCACGTAAAATACTAAAAAAATTAAAATTAGTGTGTCAGAGGTGCAACCACACAATGTGAGTTTATCTCACCCTAATTTCATAACTTACATTTCTGCATACACTTTTCTATGTGTTTCAGGCTGGTTGAGAATGAAAAGTATTTTCGAAACTACAAATTGCAAAAGGGTTTGAAGCTGTTTTCACTTCAGAAAGCTTTAGAATGATAGCTTCAAAACAAAAAAGTAAATTTTTTCCCTCTACATTTTATCATTGAAAAGAACTAGAAAACAACAAAATAGGTTTTCAAAGCTTCAATATAATTTTGTTACACGGGATAAATGCTAGATTTTGGTAAAGTGAAACTATGAGTAATTTTTTGGTGTAATTAAAAGAAGAAAATTGAGAGATGCAAACTTTTTCAATAAAAAAATTGTTGATATTTTTTCCGAAGTCATTAAAACCACATTTACTAACAAAAAAGGATACAACAATAGCCCTTTTCATTAAGAACAGCCACCATCTGTTTCATGTATTGAAAGAGAATGACTCAAATGAAGAAGCAACTGGTCATAGCAACAGTTCAACAAGTTTTATGCAGAAATTAGAACTATGCAGGAAGGATTCAAAAAGCATTAAGTAGGAAACTAGCCTTGGTTTCTACCTCATCTATCCATGTGTAAGATGTATTTTTGCTAATACTGTTTCCTGTATCAGTGTCCTACCATGAAACTTCATTATGGGTATGACTCTCTCTGTCTTTTTAGGTCCTTTGTGACCTCCTTGCAGAAGAAGTGTGGTGCAAATGATCCACAGGACTTGCCAAGAAGATGGTTGAAAGTCTCCATTCCTTTTTGTTCCAGTGCAAAAAACAGTAAGAAGTTTTGGAGAAAGCCTGTGTTGCAAGGTCATTTTTAGCTTTATTCCCTTTATTTTAAATGCTTTTTATCTACATCTCTGTGCAGCTCCTTGCATCCAGTATCTCTTGCTGATCTTCTCACTAGGTAGAAGTAAGCACAGCAGGTCCAGAGCGTGCTCACAAACAAAGCCCTTCACTCTCCTTGCCCAAACTTCTTTCTCTGGGGTAAATCAATCTAGAGTTTTCAGCTCCAGGCTGCTGTATCCATAGACCCACTATGCTTCAGATAGACCTCTCTCCATAGCTTAAGGCTGTATGTCTCCATAGAGAGGAGGTGACTATGCTCAGGTAGCTCAGGTACTGTCACTCTGCACTGACAGGTGTTGAGCCAACCGTCTCATTGGCCATACAGGTCTTACCAGCTTCTGCAGAGTGTGGAACATCATGTCTTTATTGTGTGTCTTGATTTGCAACACAACATGACTGAAGTGCAGGGCCTCCAGTCATATTAGAGGGATACACCAAACGACAGGACAAGCACAGAAAAGGATTGGGCATCTTATGACTGGGCACAGATATATCATGTGAGTAAACAGCTATCATCACATGCTGTCTGGAAGTCCCTTACCATGTGATGGACAAGCATAAATAGGACAAGTGGTCACAGAGAGAGATACACATACACCACACCATAAGGAACCATTTAGGTGACCTTCAGAGTGAGATAGTAACTAATCCACTAAAACCAGTTCAAACAGAAAGGAAAATGCTGGTAAGATAATTTTTATGAAAGAATTCAGCAAAAAAAATAACCAAATAATGAGGTTTAATCCAGTGTTCTCTGCTCCTCTTGACCAGTAAAAGAGTAAGGAATTTTTTTCCTTCTTCATCTAAAAATTAATTTATGCACAAGTCTTGGTCTTTTTCAGATACAGAATCAAATTTGTTTCTAATTAGTTTGAATTTGGACATACCATGCAATCCTCACATTCAAGCAGAGCTGCCAATGAGCCTGCAAGAGCTATAGGATTAGACTCCACATTACTAAGATTATAGCAAGATATTCTTAGGATTCTGCTGGAATTTCTGTGAGGTTACCAGTTTGCTGACTTGTCTTAAGAGCTGTCAGGATAAACCAATTAATCATCTCTTTATGGCTGCAAGAAGCATTGTGGGCCACTGTTGGGAAAAGAACAGAGCTCATAGGAGAGAAGAATAGCTTTGGAAAATCTAAGGAGTTGTCTCAATGGAAAAACTGACAGAACCCTTGAAAGATAAATTATATGTTGAATTATATACTGTATACAATTTGTCTGAAAGCACTTTTAGCTACATCACTAAGAATGTTGTCTGTTTTCCAAAGCTGAGAGGTTTATAGCTGATGTTTCCCTCCAGTACACCATCACTGGAAGTAGCATATGGAATGGAAATAAAAGTGACCAGATTACTGTACTTCTGTAGTCTTCTGTTGCCTACTGTGACCATGGGATAGGGTTCATCAGGTGCATAATTTATGGATTAAATGATACTTGAGATCTGTCTGTGTGGTTCTCATTGATTTCCACAAAATAGCTGAAGTTTTAGAGTATTTGTGGCTTAGGAACAAGTTGTGCTTTTAAAGAGATTCAACAATTCAGATCCTGATACCGTAGTTTGATAGACTTAATAGTACAATTCAAAGCTCATTTGTTCATATTACCAAATCTTTATTGATTCATTGTAAAGTAGGGTCGGTTTCTCTTTGAAAAAGTACAATAAAAATTTAAGTCATTCACACAAGAAAGAACATTTTGTACTTCCCATCAGATCTGTTTTCTCCTCTACCATTTGTTTTGCAAGGAAAGCCTGAATTCTCTCCATGGGCAATTCCAAGTTCAGTGATGGTGGGGGGACTCCTGGGCAAAAAGCAGCAGCTTCATGGAACCCAGTTCATGTGCAGAAAAGGCTGTCCTGCATTTGACTGCTAGAACAAAGCACACTTCAAAGCACTTGAAAGGTTCAAGCCTGCCCTTAGTTAGGTTAGTGAAAACGTTTCCATGGGTCTGAACTGCCAAGGTAAAGCCACAGTTCTGAAAACCCCAACTGGCTAGCTGCTCTGCATGTAGGCAGCTCACCAAGGCCTGATGAATAATGAAGTGAAAATCTAACCAGCTAATGATTTCAAGAAAGGAGAAACATTTAAATAAGGAGAACAGACTCACTTCCTCTTTCTACAGTATTGCCTTGCCAGCCAAGAGCAAATATTTCTTCTACAACAGAGAGATACTTTCAGAGTGCTCAGTTAAAGGCAAAATTATCGGTTCCATGTAAATCCATGCAACTGTATGATTTATATCAGTAGGACATGTGGCCCATTACTAGTAAATTTTCAGGGACTTGGTTCAGATTTCATCAGCAGGCTGAAAGAGGAAAGACACTGGCACACTTTTTTCTTTAGGACCTGTCTATACTGTCAAAGCAGAATAACTGAGACAAACAGTATGGAAGAACTAGACATCACATCACAAACAGCAGGGTGTACATGACAACAATTACTGGGCCATCATTATCAAAATTGGTTCTTAGAAGCAAGTATGAGAAATACGGTAAGGGCAGCTAGGAAAACATCAGTGAATCAGATACAGGGAAGTATGCTAAAAACAAGTGAACAAATTCAGTTCTTGCAGGAATTCCTTAAAGGAGCTGCTTTCCTGAAGTATCTGTTGCTTCTTTTCATACTTTCTTAGCACACTTCATATTCCAGGTTAGGATCTTTGGTGTGTCTAGGTCTCTGTAAAAACAGGGGAAACACAGTTAAATTGTCACTTTTCTCAAACTCCCTGTCAAAGGCACATCTGCTCTCACATGCAAAATCAGTAGTGCTTAGTCAGATTAAGTGTAGGATTAGTAAAAGGATATGGATGTTTGTAGTCATTGATTTTCTTTTTTCTTATTAAAAAAAAACTCTTTTCCTAACTGTGATTATTAGACTAAGCGCATCTTTATCTTGTGAAACAGGGCAACCTAAATGTTTTAGGAGACCTCTCTGTGGGCATCCACATTTTTACAAGTATTCAAGGCCTGCTTTTTCATAATGCTAAAAAACCAGACTAAAAATCAGTGAGATCTTTAAAAATGGACTTCTGGAGGAACTGACTCTCAGTTCCCATTTGTGTGCCCATAACAAATAATCCTTAAGACATTATAAAGCATGAGTAACATTCTGGTCTCACATACACACCCACGTGATGTTGCTTCTACATGATGTCATGGAAAACGAAGAGTACCAGGAGAAAAAGTTTAGTGGAATTTGACCTGAGGGCTATAAGAAGCTCTATTTCAGTTCCTGGGATTGAATTGTCTGGTCAAAGCTTGATAACAAGTTACTGTCTGCAGTTATGGATGCAACCAGCTTGTTGAGCAATTTGTTTGTTTATCCTCATGCTGGCAAGTATTGCTACTTGTAGATGAGAATGGAACCTTATAAAGCAAGAGACCAGATACTACCATGCTGATCAGTCCCTTAGTGTGACTGAAATCCAATGGATTATCTTCAGTATAAGCTACAGTTCATTCAACATTGTAGCTACCAGTTATCAAGCCTGTATTTTTTTTTAGATGGCAGCCAAAACCAGCAGCAGCCTGGAGTCTCCATGACTACCACACTCCACAGAGCTCTGTCCACTGAGTGCTCAATGAACATAAAAGAACTAAAAAGAAGAACAAGCTAACATTTCTAAAAGGACTCCACATCTTCAAGGGACTGTACAAAGAGGCAAAAATATTATCTCTAGCAGGAATCTTAGGATAGAAGCTTTGTAGTTCCGACGGAGAGTAATGATACCAGTAAAGGAGGCAAATCATATCTAGGTGGGGACTGGAAAAAATTCAGAGTAATGGAGCGATGTATTCCTGAGCTGGCATGAGATGGCCACAGCCATGGACTGACACTGTAGCACAGTTGATACCATGACATTTCGTCATATACCACCACCCTATTCACTGAAGTGAGGAATCATCTTCTCTGATTTCAGTTTATACCCAGGCTAAATATGGTAGAGCTGGAGAACAGTTTTCAATTCACAGTTGCTGTAAATCTGGTCCAGCGCTGTTCATAGAAAGTGGAAAGGTAAAGACTTTACAGCTTTCCAAATGTCTGTGTCTTGGCTGATAGGCAAACGCTCCATTGCATCAATCGAACTAAAGCAGTCTTAATGACCCACAAAAGAAATTTAGTTCTGAAATGAGAGTACAGTCATATTGACTGCTTTTAAGAAGGAAAATACAAAATTTGGGGTCTAGTGGGAAGAAAGAACTACTTCTGTCTAACTGTCCCAACCAGTAACATACATGTCCCAACCAGTAAGATACATGTAGCAAGAAAGACTTCTGAACACATTTCTTTAAACCACTCACTTAAGTGCAAACAGCATGTAAACTTTAAATTAGTCTCCATTAAAAAGGCAACTTTTTACTCCTGTTCAATTTTAGAGGCTCCAAAGAGATATGTTCAGAAGTTAAAGGAGTTATGAATGTTAACATGGGGCTGGATTATGGCTGTGGTTTAAGAAGAAAAAGTTCTGCTGCAACAAACAGATCTACATCTAGTGATTCTTACTTTCTCCCTATAACCGTATTTCTAACTCTGCTCTATTATTACTATGGGTAGAAAAACACAGCAGACTTACTTTAGACTGCTGGAGTGCTGCATTTGTTCTTGTCACACCAAACTGGAGATGAAAGTGTTGTGTATCCACCTACTTGCAAAGACATACATGCACCTGAGGGATCAGTAAGGGTGGCACACCTGGAGAATGACAGTTTTGAGTGAAGGTACAGTAACAGTGCAAAACCTCAGGAGAGAGAAGGAAATAGGAACATTTTTCATGATGGTCTCCAGAATGATGGAGAAAAGAGCAGCAGTCTGTCTCCCACCCCATTAAAAGCTCACCCACTGGTACTCTGCTTTCTTCCTTGCTTCATATATCTCTGAAGCAGCTAAAAGCAGATTTAGTAGCACGCTGTCACATAGCTCAGCATTGGTGAGAGCAGATGTACTTCTTTCAGCTTGACAAAGGAGACCCATGAATTCCCTCTAAGAGATTCAAAGACTTTCCCAGGTAGTTACCTGTTCAAAGTCTGTGGGGAGATGGCAGGGGAGGAGCATTGCCTTCCCCCATTATCTCTTCTCAGACAGCGAACAATGAAGATGAGCTCTAGTCCCTAATCCACTTTTGGAAAGGGAATCCATTGAAAGCTAGAGCCCCTCACCCAGCACACACATGACATCCTGGTTCCCAGCAGGGAATAAATGGAGTAAATGAGGAGTAAATGAGATACCCCAAAGTTGTTCCCTTTCTGAATATGGGAGACACTGCCTGGTGTTGACGCCATGATACATCAACTTCTGTAAGTGCTGGCATTTCAAATGGTGGCTGGTTTTAGTGGTGCACCATTAGATGCTTCCTCAGACTCAGCAGGAGTTTGCTTGTGTTTCAAATGTTCAGTGAACACCTTCTGATGATTTTACTGATTCTAGCGAGTCTAGTTCGTTGTGTTTCCCATTCATCTCCATCAACAGAAAACAACTTTACAAGCCAGTCAGGATTTGGAAACCCTTTAAACTCAGCTGTATGCTCTATAATTGAAACTAGAGAACAAACACAACCCTGCCTCTGGGGATGCTGAGCTGGGTGAACTGCAAGGGCTGCAGTCTCCATAATGGGTAATTTGAATGCCCTGAGCAGGGTTTTTTTGATGCAACTACGCCCGTCCCTCCAAAATCATCAAAGACACATTACATCCCAGGCTCCAATTTTGAAATCACAATCACAGAGCAGCCAGATTTACAGATTGTAATCTGACTGCTCTAAGCCTATGTTCACCAAGGCATGGAGGTGTTCAGACTCAGTATCTATGGCTAGTCTGTTAATCACAGTTGCTCTGGATGCTGACCAAGAGAGTGGATGAAATCACACTTGGTGACCAGCCACATGACATCTCACCCAGCTTCTGCTAACGATGTGTTCACAGAGAGACAGCTCTCCATTCTCAGTGAATGACTGTATCAGCCCAAGTCACCACTGCTGAAATTCCCCCATCAGAGACAAGTTTCTGATACACTTGCCTGTATCTGTCAGCAACTCATTTCATGAGCAGTTTCAAAAATTTCAGTGTCCAGACATAAACGAACTATTCACTAAAGTTAGTCAAGCTACTGGTGGAATAAGGCTTTGTGTATGCTCTGTCTGCATCAATACACTATTTATCCCTGATGACAGATTTTTTTTAAAAAAGGTACTCAAGAAGAATGAGAAATAATGTATAAATCCTGCAATGTCCTATCAGATATCTCTTGTTTGATAACTTGTCTTGTCTCACCTCAGCACTCCTAATTCTCTGCTTTTAAGCTTGTAAAATGCTTCTAACTATACTCATTCAAACTGATTTCTCAAATGAGTTTTTCAGATGTTGTGTGGCACTACATTATTTTATTTGTTTTGTCATTCAAACCCAACAGTCTGTGTGAAGTGATGCAGGTGAAAAACAAACACACATACAATTTAAAAGAAGTACATACGTAATCAATTATTGTCTTTTTAGATGTTCTTGAACATTTCCTAAACCAAATTGAATTTCACTGAAACTGACAAAAACAGTAACTTAGACATAGGCCCTTTAAACATACGTGATAAAAATTCTAGCCAAAGCAGCTTCAAGAGTATTTGAATTAGTAAGAGTTTTCCATATTTTTCTTCATGCAAGGGAACCTGCTACACCTCCGTGTTTGAGGCATCCATATTTTAAAAACTGGCCAAGGTATCCGTAACCTTTTTTTGTATACGTTAGACATCCTGTAAGATGAGAAGTAAAATGACAGGCTTATTAGTATCTATTTCAGATTCAGAAAAAAAACAACTTGTGGCCAAATACTATTTGTCTTGTGTCTTAACTTCCTATAGTCACCACGAAGACATGTTTAATTAGAATCATTACCCAGTGTCAGAGACACAGATTTCACCATCTTTCAGTAAGATGTAAATGGGATCATCTGATGATCAAATAATTTAATACAGCTGTACTGTGTATGCGTTATAAGCAGTACTTTTTCTGCCTCTGAAGACTTAAAGAACTTAAATTTCTGAATCTGTATTTCACTGTGCTATTAAAAGCTTTTCATTTCAGCAAATCTTGTTCTTCAATACAAGAATTTTAGTTTAATACTCAAAGTTTCTCTAAATCTTCAAGAAAAAAGAAGTGTCAAATATCACCGTATGTTAAATGTTGACTTTTTACTAACTGCAATCAGTATATCTATGTTATTGATCTGGAGTAATGTTGGTTGGGTCTGAGATAGTCTTGAATATTCCAATGTGTGAAAAGGTTCGTTGTTGTCCTGCACTTGTTTTAATCTGTCATGACTACTGCAATCCAGTATTTCTAATAAGATTCATCTCCATCTTCCATAGACAGACCTACAGCAAATTGAACTTCAGAAAGAAGATTAGCTTAGTCAAGGGAAGAATTATTTTTGAATAAAATAAGCTTGGACAACCATAATTTCAGAACATAAAAATAGTAAGTATAAATTTTGGATCTTGAATATTCAACATTCTGTTCTTACAGAAGATCAGTCTGCTTGGGAATAGCTGACAGTAGCACAACGCAGCTTACTGTTGTCCACCTAACTCTTAAGATGTTAGGTGGGGCCAATCTAATGAATCCCAAAGCGTGGATGCTGCCTAATGCCGGATTGACTCTTGCTCTCCCATTGGCTGCAGAATGACCTGAACATGCTGACTTCCTAACTGTGCTTAAAGAATTATTCATCTCACACACACCATATGTGATCTGTTTTCTCTTTTTTGAACATTCATGTCCACAAAACTGTTTCAATGACTTCAGCTGAATGTCAGTTCTAACCAGGTAGAAGGCTGTTTGTGTAATTAGAGTATGTGACTAGAGCTTGGTCACGTAAGGGTTTTTCTAATGGGTTGCTATCTAATATGAAATAAGCTGTTTTCCCTTCCCAGTGGCTCAGTTCCTTACCTGTAAATTGCATTTGGCATTTTTTTTCTTCCTGTATGACCTGCAACACATTACAACCTCAGGTAGTTCTACAATAAAAGCAACAGCAATCCCAGGACAGACCCTAAGAGCAGTGCAAGAAGAATGATCATGTCATACATGTAGGAACTGGCTGATAGAAGTTGTAGAAAACCAGTAAAATATCTTTTACCCTCTGCCCTCCTTCTGTATGAGTTCCAGGCAAATTAAAAGGTTGCAAATTTAAAGAGAAAAAGTGAATAAAGCAAAGTATTCAGTAGTGTCATCCAAACATTGTCAATCTCATGAAAACTAGGATTGCTCTTAAGTGGTCATTCTTTCTGACCATATTTTGACTATGAAAAGTTGGTGAGAAACAGGTGGGCAAAATAAATTCATTCCAATATCTTACTTTTTATACTTATGCTTATCTTACTTTTTGTATTTATACTTATCTCTGTGTGTATCTGTACTCATACACACATGCTTTCTTCCCGTCCTGATGAAGTTATATGGGCTGAGGAAATTTCACAGTCTTCCTTGTTTTCTGCAGCTACCTTAAAACATTATAGAAGCTCCACAGAGCAAACACGGAACTGCATTGCACATTGCATATGCATATTTTTTCAAGATGTGTTAAAAGAAGTGTTTAAGATTGTAAGGCCAAACCCATAAGAGTTAAGACAATCTAAGAACAGATCTTACAAACATCTTCTCAGCACAGTAGCCATAAAGTACTCATCATGATGTTTACTTTAGCTTATCAAATCCTATTTTCTTCCATATATCCCACCTTTCTGCATCTTGACTAGGGAGCAACGAGCTCTACTCCCTGCAGAATTAGCTCAGTTAACAACAGCTTTCTGTTTTTTGCTTTCAGTTTAAAATGCTTATGACAGTGATTGCGAAGAAAGCATAGCAATGCTGGTTGGACTTTGGTCAGCCTTTCCCTGGCATTGGCTTAGACACACCCTCCTTAATGGCAGCCATCTTTCAACACAGCCAAAATCCCCAGAGAAGGGTTCTCATAAGTCAAGAAGTTTCTGTTGAGCACACAGAAAATTAAAAGGACTGCAGCCTTCCCTTTGAAGGAAATTTTCGTATGGGTAGGGACAGGACCCTACTACAGAAAAGCACCCCTGGCATATGAGAAGAACCTCACCAAAACAAGGAGTAACAGCAATATCATGAAAGCATTTGTAAAAGCATTTATTATGGATGTATTCCGTCTGTTAACATTCCCAGAAACTCTTGGAACCTTAAAAAAAGTTTAAATGGAAAAAACTTCCTCTGAAACAAAAACAAGAAGGAGATATATGAATCATTGAAAATTTTAAGCCAAAGAACTCATGCTTGGCAAGCTTAAAAGCAAGTGACAACAGGGTCTTAGGTAAGAATAACACTAAGCAAACTTAACTAGACATTGCTACCTGAACAACCTCTAATTTAAAGCAAAGTTCTGATAAACACCTACCCTACTGCACAAAAGTGAGTTTTACTTGTCTTGCAAACAGCACAAGAAGACTTGCAGAACTCCTTCACTTTGACATTTCATTTTCACTTTGGATAAAAAGATGTCACTTGGTGATGTGACAGCAGTGCCGTGTATTATATCTGCAGCATCACTGGCTTTGTCAAATCAACATGGATAATTCAAGACTACTGACTTCCCCTTTTAAAATACTGCTAAGCCTGGATTTAATTTTATTTCTTGCTTACCAAAATAATTCTGTATGTGAAAAGGAATGTTAGAGCCATTGCACATCTCAGATTTCAGGAGATCCTTGGAGGAAATATTCCTTCACCAAAGAATAAAAATGTTTGTAGCTCAACTTTAATTTTTTGATTGGAAAGAAAATATTTCTGAGACACCAGAAAGGTATTTTTCACCATCATCATCATTCTGCATGGACATTAAGGATCATATATACTGTTTCTTGTAACAAGCTTGTTTTTTTGATTGTATATCCAGATATTAAAGAATTTTCCCTGCATTTTTATCTACATACTGCTGAGGCTTGTCTTAGTGCAGTAATTTATAACTTTTTATCATAAGAAAAGATTAATGAATTGTTATCAGTCCTGAGGGTGTGTTGAAAAACAGTAACATTAAATGACTCTCTAATGGTCATACAAGAGGGATATGGATGTGTACAGATTGAGTTCCTGCCCAAATTCCTTATGACTTTTCTAATTGCAAGACCCAAAAGTAACACATATGGTTTTTCTCCAAATGCATATTCTTTATTTCTATTCCAGGAGCTTGCAGGGGTTCCCAGAGCATACATGAAGAATTTATTGTGGTAGGTTCTGTCTAAACTCAGCATAGAAATATATGAAAGCTTTAGAAAGCCAACAGATGAAGACAGCCACAGGGAAGGAGGACAAAGGAAGAATGGAAAGGTATGATGGGGGTGAAGAAGAAAACAACTAAGCAGTATCAGCTTCTGTGAGAGGAAGCCAACCACACACAGCAGCCCCTCACCCCTCATAGCAGTACTGTGATAAAGACAGGTTTTGAGCAAAATTTTGTGGTGGACATGAGGAAGATGTTAACAAGGACTTCATTTATGCAGCAGCAAAGGGAAAGCGCAAAGAGAAAACACAAAGGTTCTCTTTTGAAGATTCAAAACACCAAATTTAGAAGCTAGGAGACTAGGCTGGTCAGAGGTGGGAGATGTCATCTTAATGAAGCATCTTCCAGTTAATGAGAGGTGATAGGTAGAACAGGTGTGAAGGGTCTCGTAAATGAAAGTAAGTATGTTATATCCCAAATGCTAAAGAAGGAAAAGTAACTGGAGAGATACTAATCTAAAGGAACTGCAGTCAAAATTACAGGTTGGAAAGATTTATAGGAATGAGACAAAGTGGTCTTAGTCTCTACCAAAGACCAGAATATTTGTGGTACAGCCCAATTTGTGAGGAGCATGTAGGCAATGTGCAAGGAGAAGACACAGTCATGTAATACATGATGTGAAAAGAATGAGCAAGATTAAATCATAACTGCTCAGTGTGACAGGTGTCTTTCCACTGTGATCAACTAAAACAGGTTGTTGCCGAAGCTCAGGTTTAAGAGCCCCGGTTTATGGACTTTGATCTGAGTACTAAATACCCACCATGGGATTTCAGAAACAGGCTTAGATTCTAGATCAGAGAGAAGACATATCTGGGTAGCAATGTTGATCTGCTGGTTATCAGCATAGAGATAGTTAGTAACTGAGTTTGGTCTGCAGAAGAAAAGAGTAAGGGAACAAGGAAAATTAAAACACCAGCTCTTTATTCCTTATGTATCTGTATATACATGCATATATGAGCATTAGGTGGCCATATGAGCCCAACCATCAGTATCCTGTTTCTGACAGTGGCCAGAAACATATATAATTGGACATAAATTAGGTTTCTGGTCTAGAGTTAAAAAGAACATTGAATTACAAGTCCAAAAGGGAGAACTTCCAAGGTACTTTATGTTGATTTAATTCTACACAGTGACTCTTCCACTGATTTCAGCAGGGGCAGTTACAGCCAGTTCTTCATTTTAAATATCTTACTCAATGTGAAAGAGAATTGTGGGCAGGCAAAATGGTAACAAGACATATCAATGGTTTGTTCCTTTTAGGTGCACTGATGTAAATCAGGAGCATGAGCAAGACCAGCAGAGTTCTATAAATAAGTAAGAGAAGAATGCAATTCAGAAGTAATTAACCCATACCCTGCCTGCTGTAGAACCTCATTACCTTCCTCTGAAAATTTATGAAGGAGTTGTTTTGCAGTCACACTTAAAATCCCTTTTCCCTTGTGGATTTCTGTCACTTTTCTGAGGACTGAAATATTTTATTAACGAAAATTAGATCGAAATTTTCATGACCCCTCACCTCTCTCCAGTGTCCACTTACTTCCCTTTCCCACACAACAAAGTCTCTAAAACTCCATTCAGGGATACCCAGAAGTTGCTTGGACATTTTGATTTAAAGCACGTCAGAGCTCTCTGTATATTACACATACCAGACTTTAGAGGGGGAGCTGCATTAAACAACAAAGGGCTGTGGCTGCCTCCAACAAGAGGCTGCTTGTTTCCAGTCTGGTGAGTCGAACACTGAAGACAACTGGTGGCCACAGCAACCAAGGTGCACAGTCCTGTGTCTTCTTAGGTGCGCAAACTGCTATGGATTTCTAGGGCTGGCAATACTTTCGTCATGGGGAACAACCTTAATGCCTGACTATGCAGTGGGAATGTGTAGGAAGGAAGGTGCCAGTTACATCCAAAAATCTGTCCAATATATTTTATCAGACTTCACTGAGATTTATACACCCTGCCAGATCTTCCATATGGAATAGCACCTTAGTCTGATAGAAGTTGCATGGAAACCATGAGAACATGTGAGGAATCAGGTGTTACTCACCAAGGCTAAGGGCTTGAGAAGTTGGTTTACTGATAGCATTTTTAATGCCGTTTTACAAGGGCGGAGCAGTCCTATATGGTAGTCAATAATTTCTACAGGGTAGGATGACAGCACGTTGGTGTTGCTAAACAACTGGAGTGTGTTAGCTCAGAGTGCTTGCAAGCTCTCCAATAAATTAAAGATCATTGGCTGTTTATTGGAGATAAAACATAAACCTAATATAAGCATCAAGGAGATTCCAGCACTCACTGTATCAACACCAGAAAGCACATTTATGATTGTTGTCACACAAACACACACAAAAAGAAAGTAAAAGAAGCTCAGACTGACTAACATTTAGAGATACAAAGCTTTTGTATCCCTTGGTCTTCTTTCCTTTGTGATTTCTACAGGGTTTTCATTTCCAGAGATGTTATGCACATTGTTTTCAAAGTAATTCAATATTTTCATTCAGAAAAGTAATTTCATAGCAAAGGAACTGGGAGCAATGTCCTGGGTATTCATTTTCTGAGCCAATCTTTCAAAGTCAGCTTGTGTTGCAAGAAGCAGAGAAGACATGAAGAGGTATAAATCCTCTATACTTGGTTTCCACAACCCTCCTCCTCTGCTCTTCTCCAAGCACAGGCTGCAGTGATGCCAGTGCAGAGAGCACATGAAAAGAAGCACACAGTGTCAGAAGAGGAGAGCTCTGAACTCCTGCATGATGCAGCTGAACGCAATCTACTGCACTGAGCCTGAGCCCAGCACTGAGGGATGGCTTCATGTTTCTTGCCCTGCAGTAAATGTGATATCAGCATACCCATCACAATAATTCAGTCTATTTTCTCCTTATTGTTCTAAGAACTAGAGGAGAAAGCTGGGAGTCTAAGGTGAAAGGAGATGAGATGACTTACTTCCTTGGATACTTCTGTGCAGATAAAAAGCTAATCCTGATAAAACCAACTCTGAAATCCTTCCAACCCACATAACGTCAAGGTCACACATTATTAGACAAGCAAGGTTAAAGCCACACAATTTTCTGAACCAAAAAAGATGGCCGGGGGAGGGGAAGGAGAGGAGAAGAGGGCGGGGGGGGAGGGGGCTATAGGAAGCGGGGAAGCATCTCCCTTCTCTACTCACGGTCTTTGATGTGTTTCAGGAAAAGAAAAAATTAGAAACCTTCCTGGTTTTTCACGACAGGTCCAGGGTGCTCTGAGAACAAGGTGGACAAACAAGGCCCTGCCTACCCCTTTGTTTTGCAGAGCAGACATGCTCCACGACCTTGAGGATGACAACAACGTTTGTTCCTCACACAAAGGTAAAGCTGGCCAGTGACTGCGCTTCCCCCTCCCCTCGCCCAACCACAAGCAGAACACGCAGGATGTCGAACAAAGGAGCAGCAGAAACAGCAACGAGCATTACGTTCAGATTAGAGGACATTCAGGGTCTGTAAAAGTTCCATTAGAATAAGCACAGACCCACTTTCAATGAGGAAGGGGTCTTTTCTCTCTCCTCCTTTGGTGTATATTGTTAATCTTTCTTCCTGGATGACTCCTCACAAATGCTTTTTGTTTTCTTCTGTGGTTTTACGTGCCAGGACTATAAGAAGGAAAGGACTGAGGCCCTTTCTTGGCAAGCTTTCAAATCACTTCCATAGGAGACATACACCCTGTTGCCATCTCTCTAAGGGTGTAAATTAAAGGAGTGATGAGCAGTCCAGAGCAATTCAAATGCGGGTAAAGCTTAGGTCCTTCTCCAGTCCCTCATTACAGTGAACACTCTGGCATCTGCTGCACAGACTCAGCTGAAGGAATAAAGCTACACACGGGAAAAAGTGGATGAGCAGAAAGCCTGCATTTACATTGCATCATTCCATGATGAAACAGGAATCACTAATTATAATACAGCACGTAAGGGGAAAATAATTGCTGGCAATTCCCATAGCAACAAGGCTACCTTTGACACATATATATCACAGACACACACACACATGTATTGGACATACTTTGAGTAAAGCCATCATTTCGAAGAGGCAGCTATATCACGTTGTTTGCAAACCTTTAGCCGCAGTCAACATTACTGTGATGGCATTTTTCTTTCAGTTTGTCTATCTTCCTCCCTTACACATGTTTGGGCAAATAAAAACGATTCCTTCCAGACATAGCCTACATGCCAGCTTCATATTTTCTGCAGATAACCTATTTTTATTCAACTTAAAGCACACCCTATCATTTTTATTCAGGATCCCAACCACTTATACCAAGTGAAGTTTTCAAGGTGCCTTATATAGCTGTCTTGCCTTAGAATCCATATGGAAGGTCCCAAACATTATCTTAAGAAACCACAACCAACCCATAAAATAGCTGGTAAAATCTATCTTACTACAGAAAATGCAATTTTAAGTTTCCTATTTATCTGATATTTCTACAGCTTTTTCACCTCCTTTCCTCTCTTTTTCTTCATGGATTATACAACTAGTCTTGCAACTAGATATTTTCTAATACCATAAAGTAGAGCTTCTCATTCAGACTTGGACTGAATTTATATAGGATGAGATTTGGATTCACAAATCTAGATGAGAACATCTTTGCTCCAGATGGATACACAGGAAGTATCTGCCACTTGAGTGTCAGATTGTGTCCAAGGCTGCACCACTCTGTGGAAGGAAATAAAGATGAAGGAAATTTTTCTCCTCCCCAGAGGTCTAAGTCACACTAACAGTCAACCTGTTGACTTTCATGGGTTCCCAATTAAACCCTTGATGGTGATGATGCTTGGCACTACAGCCAACTGGAACAGGGATCTACTGATAACTCTTTTCATCTTTTCCTGTGACTACCCTCTTACTCACCTTTGTCCTGAGGCCAAGAGCAGTTTCTTACCCTGCTCACCCTAGACAGAAGACAAATAGGGGTTTTAACAGTGACCTAAACTGCTTTTACAGTTATCTTGATTAAAGCAAATTAGTGTGTCAAGTTATCTCCAGATTAATCTCCACATATTGTGTCCATTACAGTGCAGCCATATCCATGTTGATAACTGGAGAATTACTTTTTCAAGAAAATAAAATAAGTCAGGCTTGGAGCAAGGAAACCATTTTATCAACATGAATACACAGGTTCCAGTTATAATTTTTCTCTTTGTAGCAAATGCATCCACACAAACACCTGCATGCATTCATGATGAAGGGGAAACTGAATAAATGGTTAAGAGCTTCAGAAATCTGTAGTGGTTTGGGGCAGCTAAATCGAAATACTGCCAAGTATTCATCTTTCCTGAAAAACAGTGGAAAAGAGTCCTGAATGCTTCCTGAAAATCTGATTCCTAAAACACATCTTGAATTGACCACCTAAAAACTGAGGGCTCGTTAAAGCAAAAGGAGCTTTCTTGCTTTTCCTTATTTTTCATCTTAATTGCAGGATTTCAGCTGTCATCAGTGTACTCTCAAAACCAGACATCAGATTCTTATCATCATCATCAAAATCCATTTCCACATACTTAAATGCCACACCTATCCTCCCCTGGAAACATTTTGACTTTGTGTTTCTGAACCATTCCATTCCCAACATTTTTATTTCTAGGTGGCTGTTGTTGTTTATCAGAGCTTTATGTGTGTTACAAAGCAGAAACAATTACATGAGGGAGGCCAGGAGCGTATTAACTACAAAAAACAGTTGTCATAAACACTCTGCATCTTAATGCACAGCTTCAGTCTTTACGTAAGATTAATTAAAGAGCAGATGTTCTGTCATACTTTGCATTAGGTATGGTTATCTTTGAGATTCTAGCTCTTCCATTTGCTGTGTTTTAATTTGCATTATTATGCATTTTGAGCCCGAGGCATGAGTAGTCAAGTGGTAAACATTAGATATACAGAACTATATTTCCAAAAAGCACCTTCACCATTAGTCTGGCTAATATAACTCTATTCTATTTTAAGCCAGATTCCCTCCCCCTCCCTTTTTCATTTCCTTTTGACATGTTACGTGGCAAGAAGACAGACCAATGGGAAAAGACAGACAGACAGATGTATTCTTTGTGAGTGTATGCATTTGTACACACAAGCAATAGTAACATGAGGGGCTTCGTGTAAAGTGAGCCATATGTAGCACATTATTTGTACATATCAGCCAGCGCTGCTGAAATTCTTTACCTTACATATGGAAGAAGCTTCTACTGAATTCCCTGCATTTTTTTAGAGGTTTGCATACCAGCTACATGAAGACACTTCTGCTTTTGTTGTTTTGAATCTGAGACTCCAAACTGAATTCTCATTTTCTAAATGCAACTGCTGGAAATTGATGTCTGAAAACTTTTCAAGCAGTGATCAAAGTGTGATGTGAATTAATTTGTCATCATAACAGAGCACTGCTTACAAGTCATTTCAGGCTGGATTTCAGCAAAGGCAATAGATATCTAGGTTGACAATTTCATTTAAAAGGATAGAAAGCCTTACATTTTTCTTTCATTGGTATCTTGATTTAATGAACATACAAACACATCATCACCATATGTTCTAAATATCAGCTTCAGTGCTTGTTCTTAAGAAACATTTTGGAAAAATGCCAATGAGAGAAGCTTGGAAGAAGCTTGAAAAGCTTTTGAGACATATTGCTGCAACTTGGGAAAGCAAATCCACCGGTGACTAATTACTCAAGAATTTAATTTGAATAGCAATATCAATAAATTACCAATACATACTTAGCAGATATATAATGACAGAATTCATACTAAGGATAACGAAGTCAGTTGTGCAAGTGACTGGATTACCAAATGCCTATGAAACGTTAATCACTAAAGCAGATCATAAATATGTGATGAAAATGTCACAAACTTGCTCATTATGAAACCCTTAGATAAGGTGCTATCACAAGCAAGGCTGCAAGCCACAGAGATGTTGGACACCTGTCCTTATCTCCAGGAGAGCATACTACAATGAACTACCCCTCTCTCTAACTTCCACCTGTCTTCTGCTCACACACGCAAGTACCCACACACTAGAACCCAAGCACGCATATGCTCACAGCCCTCCTTATTTTCCCCACCCTTGGCATCACCATGGCTTTGAAGTTGCTTTTTCCTGCCTGTGAATGCCCCTTATACTATTTCTCATTGATTAGTGTGGCACTTATTTGCGTGAAATGATTCATCAACCAAGGTCTCCACTGCTGGCTTTTGCTAACAGTCCTTTTAAGCTGTAGCCGTTTTCTTTTTTTAGCCAGTTTTTCTTCCACAGCAGGAAACTCAGTGAGCCTGAAATAAGAAAAGTGCTGACAATGATGTCAGAACTGCAACCAGGGCCCCTAGGACAAGGTAGTCAAATAGTCAAGTGAGATGTGGTTTCATTTGCAAAGAACTGTTCCTATTCTTCAGCTGAGACAATAATTATTGAGCAACCCTTCAGGTTCACCCACATTCTGCGCTCTCATGTTTCTTATTTGTTTTTCTCTCAATTTGATGAGAGCCTAACTTTTCAGATAATGATGCGATGGAGGTGGTGGTAGAGGATTAGCAATGGATATCAGTGAAGTGTGTTGTTCTCAACACCAAAATATACTTAGATGTGCTCCGCAGCCCAAGGGATTGAGAGTGTGATACAAAGCCTCATACCTTTATGTGGTCAGTTCTCAGCCATTCCAGATTAGTAAGTAATGAAAACCACAACTACTGTATGGCTGCTTGTCAGACAGCATGAGATGGCTTGGGGTTTTTACACATTAGCCTCTCGTGGATGGGTTTAGCAAAACAAATCAAGATAGCTGATGTAAAAAGAGACCATGGTACCAGGGCAACCCATGTCTAAACTGACAAGGCATCTACAAATGTTCTTGCCCATGGATAGTAGCTCTCACCATAATTTTGTGAAGGTGATTACAAGCTTTGGGCAAAAAGGTGAAAGGTCATTCCAGTTTCCAATGTTACTTCCAACACTAAGCTCCCAGCCTAAGCTCACCAAAAACACACTTCCTTTTAGTTTTTATCTACAAGAACAACACAGCTTCCTTCATAGACCTCACAGCATTTAGAAAATACACAGGACTCTGTCAGCGGCACCTGCAAATAAGAACTGGAGAATATCTTATCAGCAGCCTAAGCAGGGGGTTCCCCAAAACAATCTTCAGATGCAGTCAGAGATCACAGGCATGCAAGAACTTGTGCCTCTGGAAGACATTTTAAGAAATTATCTTTCTTTTCACCTTTCTTGATGAGAAACGCTCACCAAGCTCACTCTTCCTCACCATCCCCTAGAGACTAACTTGTCTGTCTAAGGAGAACAAACAACAAGCATCTCTCTTGGGCCAGAGTAGCCTTGGATTCTGTCCTGGAGGAGGACAGTCTCTCCAGCAGACAATAGTCTTTGCTCCTCTAGGTTCTATTCAAAAAAGAACAGATGAGAAAGAAGCCAGTCATCAACAGTTGTAAACCTAGGCATAAGAAGAAATCACCAGCTACCTCTGGAACAGTTCTGAAAGTGAAAATGGACAAGGTAGAAAAGAGTGGAAAGAGCACTTCTTTACCTTCCATGGTCTGACTTTCAATCAGCTTATCATGATTGGGGTATCTTAGTCAAGTCACACCTCAAGCACCCTTTTTGTTCTGTTTTAATAAGCATAGCATAGTATTCCCAGAAGGCCAGAGCTCAGGCTCTAGAACTCAAGTTTTAAGCAAGCTCAGCTTTTTAAATGTACAAGCAAAGAACATTACACTGTTTTTTGCAGTCTGAGTGTGAATTAAGCTCTCTGTCTAGACGCCACATGTACTTTGTTCAAACTTGTGCTAGGATCTTTTAAAATCTCAAAAGCCAACAAGCCAGATTAGTACTTGCATGGGAGAACTACATGAAAGGCTGAGTAACTCAGCTACAAGTACAAACAAATCAGCTGAAAATGAACTTAGTTCAGTCTTCCTTTCCTGGCTTAACAATATGTTGTGCAGATTCAGTCTTAATGACATACTTTGGGTTTCTAAGACAATTAGAAGGGCGACCTTAATGAAAAAAAAAATAAAATAAAAAAGAGATGATACTGAAATCTAATCCAAAAGCAAATATCAGCCCTGCACTGAGGCAGGTTTATCTGGAGGTACTTTTATAGCATGCCATAATCTCACTATTATTTAGAGTTTGCGAAATGACAGCACAAGCAACGAACTGACAACTGTTCATCCTTTCTAAGGGTATGTTTTATGGGGTAACAATAAGATAGAGAGTGGTTGCATAGGTAAATGATGACAGTGCTTCCCACTATCTAAGAGTCACAGAAAAGATATTGGGAGAGGAGAATTGCTCATATTTTTTAGAATTCAGTCACAACAAAGCTGCATCAATTCGGTGTCAGAAGGGAAACATACCTCGCTGTTCCAGATTTGTCAAGGGAAAGGAGCATTCTGGCTTCCCTGTTCTATTTGTGGGAGATAGAAATGGCTTGACTGCCACAGTTACACATGGCCATAGATCTCCTTCTAGCCATCAGGGGTCAAAAATCCAACTGATTTTATATCGTGGACCCTTTTTTTTCCCCTCACAATCAGCTTTCAAAGTAATAGCTGCATCAGCTAGCAGATAAATATAGGTATGTTGGGTTTTTTTAAGCCACAACCACCCTTTGTTCATCCTCCACCCCTCATGCAAGACATTTTTGAGAGATGGACTGGAAAAAGACAGGGGATGATACAGTAACTGCAAAAAGGCTTCTAATGAAACTGAGTAAAAGAGACAGAGGGAGAAAACAGTCATGCCACCACTATTGTATCTGGGTGGGGAGGAGATGCTTTCAGGCAGAAAGGGTGTAAGCACATGGCGGTACATCACACACAGATAGCTTTGAATAAACCATCTCATAAATGCAGAGAAATGTGTCCATGTTGATATGTGTCACTTAAAGCAAATATGCTAATAGCTCCTCATATTCAGCAAATTAGCCATGTGGTATCCATCCTAAAATGATTACAGTCTTCTGGAAGCAAAGGTAGAACACCTATCACCACCCACCACCATCTTTGGCAGAAACACAGCTGTATGACAGAGCCAAACATTGGGAATTAAGAATATAATAGATCTGAAAATAGTGCCACATTCCTCAAGCCCCACTGTAACTTTCTGCACAATGTAATTCCTTTTCTCAAATTTTTTAAGCAGAGAGAAATAAAGGAATGTGTTCAGAAGTTTCATATAGGCCTCTGTAAAGAAAGGTAGAAGGAAAAGATTGTAAGGACGGAGACAAACATAACTTTGTCTTCTTGAAATGTTAGCTGCCCTGTTACATTTTCAAGTCCTCTTGATTGAAATGATAACCTATTATTATTCTCTGCAGCCATTAATGTAAGCTTGAGCTGACTCATTTCCAACATTTCTCTAGTATCTATTATATATGTGTAAGAAGCACTCTTAATGTGTAGGTAAAGAAAGGGAAGCCACTTTATCTTTCTGTTGGGGAGGTTTTATCCTTAGTGATTGCATTAACCTGCAAGAAACACTAGCAAACCCTCTAGCACACTTGTTCCACTCCACAGCTCATCTCCTCAGCTCTTACAGCTCATTGCAGCTCTCTCCTTGGAAGATCAAGGGACTGCATACAAGCCATGTGAAAATCCCCAAGATGAGGCTATAGCTTGAGACTCTGCCCTAAGTAAGATATTGAAGAATTCATTCCTGACTTCAACAGCAGATGGAGTGATGCTGGAAGGCACTACCATATACAGAGGTGCAGTCAGTCCACACTGGGGATGGCAAGCATTTAATATTAATGAGGAGCCTCACAGAACAGGTAGGTTTTCAGAATTCCCTAGCATTTTGGAGACACCAGAAGAGCCCACCTGCCTGTAGTGCAGATACCTTGCAAAGACAATACTACTTGCCTATACCTTAAGCTCAATTTCTTCTCCAGGGACCCTCAGGAGTGAATTTACACTAAACACACTCTTATATCAGTACCATTCATTCCCAAACGCTCCTGAGAGCACGCTCTGTACTGTTTAGCACAGTCACAGGAAACTTTAGAGAAGGACTGAAGGCATAGCTCATAAGTAGCATGATCAAATGCAGCACACACGTGTATAGTGCACCAAAGCTATCACACACTGAATGTAGCTGGCACATGAAAATTATGCACGTGCAGAAGACCTCAATACATGGGAAGAGGAGGGACTGTGGCACACACCAACTGTAGACATGCAGACCAACCAAGCTATACGGGGTTAGACAGCTGGAAAGGCTTTGTGCTGTTGTTACACACCAGGCCAGGTCTAAGGAAAGGACGGCTTAAAGTCAAGTCAGTTACAATATAATAACTACAGATTTCAACTGTATTGAAACTTATTTCTCTTTGGGCCTGACTGAAAACACAAATGAGACAAAGTTGTAGAAAGCATAGAAGAAACATGAGTGCAAGACCCAGGTCCACAGAACCCTAGAAGCAATGACCTAATGAGAAGGTCATGGATGGATTTGGTAAGGTAGGAGGTCTGATACAGAGCCAGGCTCTGGACTTATGAAGGACAGACTTAGAGCCAAACAGGGAGTAGTGGAAAACAGCGCAACAGGGGTGTAGCAAAGAGGCAGCTCTCGATAACATTGTGCAAATCCATTACTATTCATCACATTCAATGATACAAATCATAGAAGAGTATGACCAGGTGCATATTCTGCAAGGTTTCTCCCAGCCATACACTTGAGAGTATTTTAAACACATTGGTAGTGTGTTACTTCCAGGAGCCGTGTTTTGCCTCGGGGGATTCTTACAATTTCCTAAGTACTATGATTAGAAATCTCTAATTCATTGGGCTTTCCCCATCTTCTCCTGAGGTCTAAAGCCAACCAGGAGCTGAGGACTCTGAATTTAATAGAAATGCTCCAATATTGCAATTTTCACCTGAAGGGGCCACAACATTTTACAGAAAAGATAGCTATTCTTTTACAGAAAGGAAATCAAGGCAGGAAGAGACGACACAATACACCTCAGGAAGCATAGCAGCAAGCAGTTAAAGTAAGAAAGAGAATCCAAATCTCTCCATAAGTAGTCCCCATGTTCTGTCTACTAACTATTGCACAGTGTTTCTGAGAACAAACACATGAATACAAAAAGAATGCATGAGCAATGCTATTTTACAACCTACATTTAAGTGAGAGTTAAGTGACAGAGTAATTTTATTAAATCTCAAATGTATTAAAACCACAGGACAGGGGAAACTTCTCCCAACCATGTCATTTTCTGTAAGTACAAAGGGTTTAGAGTAGCCCATACAGTGATGCTCATCATGCAAACAACCTCTAGGTAAGCGTGGGACTAGTCACAGACATGACTGCATGGCCACAGCATTAGCTGAAGCCTGACCTTTGACTTTGCCAGGGAGGGGGTCACACTTCTGGCTTAGTTGTCAGTTTCTCTGAAGGAACCACCTTGTCTCCTTTGTCAGCATGTTGTCATTTGGGGCACTCCTGGGGAAATGTGGAAGTTCAGAGGGCTATTATTTCTTACCTCAATTTGATTCTCCCAATCTTAAGGGTACTGTATATGCTACCTTTGTTCCTGACCCTAGTAATCAAGTATTTCCTTGGTATATGGGCAAAGCAGCAGTAGACTGCTCGAGAAGATAACACAGCTAATCAAATAAACTGTTAGGTGATCCTGAAATAATACCCTCTACCAAGAGAAGATTAACAAGTGAATGCACAGATAAACATGATGCAACATTTGGGCTACAGATCAGGAATTACATGTTTCAATATAAATGAAAATCTGGCTTCCAGAATGTCTTTAATGGTAAATATTCCATGCTGTGGAAAACCTAGGAACAACAGTGTATGAATTTGGGACTTAAAGGAATGTGGGTTCTCTGAGACCAACTCCTCGCTCCTATGTCTCCCTTGTGATCACCTGCATGTGAAACTGCTGCTGATTCACCCAGTTACCACCCACCACACAGACATGTGGAGATACATACCTGCCTTTCCTGCTTCAGTGGCTTTGTGCTCAAACCTCAATAGCCAAGACTATTGGATTTGTAATGCTATTAAATAATGAGGCGTATGAACTGACAATGAAATTTTCTAGGCTTGTCTAAGTCATGTTATGGGCACACACAATTCCTAACATAGCTCAGATGAGTTTAATTTCCCCAGGACATTTCTTTCTATGTAAAAGAGCTAAAAAATCTCACTGCTGGGCACTAGCCAGATGCACTGCACCTGAGTTCATATGCAAAGGAGGGTTTACATATTTAATCCCTAGGCAACTGTAAAACTGGATTTGCAGGCCCTTGTATTTAAATAATCATACAGTCTTCAGATTCGGGGTGCTTACCTGTTGACCACCATTAGCTCAAAGACATCATCTTTCTTTTAAACGTAAAACATTTCAAGTTTACAGATTATCATTTACTGGTTGAGTATCTTGGCATAGTGCAGGAACTCTTTTGCTACATACGCTGATATAATACAGAAATGTGGATTAGACAAACAAAGGACTTTTTAAACTTAAAACATACATCCTGATCTCCATTGATCCTATTATGCGTCTTCGTAGCAGACTGGCATGACATTCAACTACTGAACCAAGGAAATAAAGCAAAGCATCACAAACAGCAAATGCCTATCTGACAGGAGCTACCACCAGGTTATATAAAAGGGAGCTTACATAATTAAGAATAAGTAGTGTTTTCTTAAAAAGAAAAGAGGCACCATGTAGTAGAAGCAGCTCTTTCAGCATCTCCATCTAAACTGTAAAGAAATATTCTCCTTAGCAGCTGGTCATGATGGATGGGAGAGTCAGTCAGTTTTTAACTACTGTAGCAATACTACAGTTATCTTGATTTACACCAGCTGAGGATCTGAACGCAGCAATCTCCAATGATCTGCCAAAAGCTCAAACTTCTTTTGTTCTTCCTTCAAAACATTTTTTGTGGAAAAGAAAGGCAGTTTCCAGGCATTTTGCCATGGTAATGGCAAGGGTCCACCAGGGAAAAATTCAGGATGTTGTCCTAGGAGTACAATCACACCAATCACACTTTTTTCCTCTTTCTTATTTTTTTTTAAATTTTGTTATTTGTCCTTTGACTTCTTGATTGCTTTTTTTTTTTTTTTTTGGTTTTAGGGGAGTTTATTATTGGGATTTTGTTGGTTTTGTTATTGGGTTTTTTGCCTTTAACTGTTGCTTTTTGCATGTGGGAATGGCCACAGTAAGCCCAGAATCAGTTTTGGGAATACTCACAAACATGTCAATCTTTGCATATGATTACTCATGGACTAGGAATGTATTATATAACTGCTGTGTTTGTCTGAAATCATTCAGTCCTCTGATCATTTAGTGAAGAATCTCGGATGTTGTTTCTCTTCTCCATTTGCAGTTTCTCTCATCCTTGGACTTCTCTAGTGCAGCTCTCAGCTTTCCAGAGAGAGACAAATAGTCACTCTTTTGGAAGCTGTCAGTGTCTATTCCTATAAGAGATGGAGAGGTTGCTCTTGAGCAAAGAGAGCCGATAGTCTTTGGTTGGCGGCTGATTACCTTTTCCTGCAGTAATATTCAGCAGGAAACAAATACAGGTAAAATAAATCTGCTCCTGAACAAGAAGTCTTATATCAGCACCAATGTGTGAGCTGCAGTTGCCCGAGGAAGACAAATTCTGTTCCCAAAAGCACAACTATCCATACCACAGCTGTATTCACAAGCATAGATTTCAACACATACATACAGTCAGAAGCTTGTTCCTTGTGCTATTCTTAATATTACCGTGAATTAGCATATGATAATGCTATTTCTCTTATTAGACACTTGGTATGTTTTGCCCTGTAGCTGTGATTAGGGAAAGAAAAGGAGGATAAGCTTAAAACCCGCATTTTCCCCCAACTAGGTTAACACAAACGCAGCCCAAGTGGTGCTTAAAAACAAGCCATTTTAGATCAGGCATAATATTCCATGCCTGTTATTAAAATACTCGAGCTCATGCTGAACAGATTAATAGGGCTGAACTGGCAAGAAAGAAATCTCATAATGCACTTCTTTGCAGGGATTCTGCATCCACATCGCATTCTTCATCAAGGCAGGTGAAGAAATTGCTTCACTACAATGCCTTTGTTAAAGCCCAGATCCAGTTCTGAGTGGTGCGTTTAACACATACTCACTTGTTTCACACACCCAGACATACATATATGTATAAAAGGAGGACAACCGTTGCAACAATATCTAGTCACTTACCACGTATTTATACGAATATCATCTTCTCTCCAAAACAGCATCCTATTTGTTACTATAAAGGCAGTGCAGATTGCTGGTGACTGACAGTTATTATCTTCCTGGGGCTGCTGGGTGGCAAAAGCATCAATTCAGCTGACATGAGACTGAGGGGAATATTCAACCTGCAGAGGCCAGGGACCCAGCATTCCTAAAAAGACATCTTGTGTACCTCATATATTACCACCACAATTGGAGCCCACATTTGTGGCTGTGGCAAGCCATTTCTTTGTTTGTTCTGTATCCAGGTCTTGTTACTGCTGTCGTGCTAGCAACTTGCACGATCACCCAAGACAGCACAAATAAACAATATTATAGTTAATAGTTAATAGCAATATAACTTAATATATCCTCAGGAGATTATTACAGAACTGTTATGATTAAAATTAGGCACACTGTTACATTTTGCATCAGAAGCAAAGACTTGTCAGCAAAGCCAATTTCAGATGAAGCATAGTAATACCAAGCTGGAAAAGGCCGCCTTATCAGCAATCATTTTGTGTGGGTAGTGAGATATTCCAGCCAGCCACCCATATATCATGAACATCAATTACCACACACACACATGCAAACAGACACACACATGCACACACACAAACACTGAGCTGACTTGCTAATTGTCTGATAAAATCTGGATAGTTCATAACCAAGTGATTTTAGTGGCTGCCAAAAAGAAAAATCTTGCCATAGCAAGATATTTCAACAGAAAAACAGAACAAAAATGGAAAACAGGATTCAGCGCGCAAATAAGCAGTTTCAAAAACCCTTGCTTTGGATGAAATCTCCACCTCCACCTTAAGATTGCTGTTGGAGAAGCTGCACATCAAGCTTGAGCAAAGCACAGAAGACAGGGAGACAGATCTCTGCATGACTTGCTCTTAATATTCTGAGAACCTTCCCTTCCTTCTACCTTGCAACATGCATAAAGGTGGCTCTGTCAGGCTCTTGCTCTGCAGCATACACATATCTTGGAGTCCTACCAGATTTCCATGTTGGCTGTAGCTATAGTCTGAAGGTTCATTCAATGACTGGAGTATATTTTGTTGGTAACTTGGATAGGAGTCTCTCCCCTGGCTCAGGGAGACCTTGACTGATTTGGATTTTATCATCAAAGATTTTATGATCAATTTTTACATCAGGGACAACAGCAGAGTGTGAGGCATCTTTGTCCAGTTCTGGCAGAGGGATGGGGGAAAATGAGGAGTGTTCACTGATGGAGCTGCCATGTGTTAGTGATGACAGTACATGGAATGGCATATCTGCATGCAGACCTTACAGCCAAAGGCACATTAATAGCTCCACTGCGGAGAGCAACAGCTCCAATTTGCTAGGTATGCCCTTGATTAACACTAGTATTTCATGCTGCAAAACAAGCATTGCAACATAAACCAACCAGCACAGATACCTCCATCACCTATGTAGAGTAATTAGTAATCTGCAGAGGAGATTATACTGTGTCTCTGACACAGATTTTCTTCTGAGCTGTATGCATCTAGATGTACAGCGTTCCCAGCTGTGTTTGCCCCACTTCATCTATTTCTCTCCCCAGTGATTCCATCCTTCAGATCTCTTGCCTTCTTAATGCAGGAGAATGATGCACCTTGTTCTCAAGGACATTTTTCTGCTTGGTTTCCATGCAGGGAAACAACAGACTCCATTTTAGTTCTCTCCTTTAATGCTAGCTTGGACTGACATTTTTGTTTTTCTGAAAAGCAGTATTTAAAAAGTAAATAAATCAAGTTATAGGAAACAATGTCTCTTACACTTGTCAGATTGACACATCGTACTCCACATTGTGACGTGTCCCACCCAGTTCCATCAGTCCACTTTACATCATCATTGTCATGTAATGGAATGTGACTGATAAGACTAGATAAGAGGTTGGGAAATTTCCAAATTCAAGATTATTTTTTTTTCCCTTAACAAAAAAGCCCAACAAGAAACAATTCTCCTAACTAAAGAAAAAGCAGAAATACTTATAAAATACAGAGGAAANGGCTGAACATTAGGAAAGAATTTTTCCCAGAAAGAGTGGTCAGACACTGGCATAGGCTGCCTAGGGAGGTGGTTGAGTCCCCGTCAAGGGGAGTGTTTAAGAGTTGTTTATATGTGGTGTTGGGAGATACCGTGTAGGGGTGGAATTTGTAAAGTAGGGCAGATGGTTGGACTTGATGATCCCAAGGGTCTCTTCCAACCTGAATAATTCCATGAAAACAAAAACAAAAACAAAAAAAAAAAAAGAAAGAAAAAAGAAAGAAAAAAGAAAAAAAAGAAAAGTCTTCGTATTTTGCATGGTGATGTTCCATCTCTCCATCTTTGTGGAAACAATTACACAGCCCACTATAAACTGATCCATGCCTCACACAGTCTCCTTGACTCACTTGGTGCATGTATCAGAAGCAGAGCGCTTTGGAGTAGCACTAGGTATTCCACATGCTGATCCCACTTGCTAGTTTAATCCTCATCAATACAGCTATCCTCCTCGCTCCACCTCATGCTCTGAAAAGAAATGCAAATGAATGAGATTTGTAGCCTGGAATGTTTTCAAGTTTTCAAACAAGGTGGGCTTCCACTGCCCTCCGTGCTCAGTGAAGACCCTTTAGTTGCAAATTCCTTTGAACAACTGTGTGTGCACGTCAGTAACACTGCCCAAGAGTGCCAGCATCCTCCACCCCCTCCTTTTCTGGTTTAGAAGCACATTTCAAAGCCTGCTTGGATTGCTTGGCCCCTTGCTGTGCAAACAAGTGATGCAGGACCTATCTGTAATCCTAGTAGATTTTTATGCATATATTAACTTCAGCCTACCCTTAAGAACAATGGGTATGTCCCACAGCACTGATCACCTGCTCATTCAGTGCTGCCTGATCAGCAGCCCTGCTCAAGTCCAGCCCCTAATCAAGACCCCAAGAATCTTTCCTTCCAGTTGGATTTCTAGGGACCAGCAACTCCTGGTCTTGCAGTCAGCACATCTGAGCCTGACTGCAAATAAACCACCACCCCCACACCCTCCAGCCTGAAACACCAAGATGACTTTCTAAGAAGAGCTCTCTCATGAAGCTAAAATGGAATTTTCAGAGGGTTCTGCCCATTCCTGTGTATTTTAGGACTTCTTACCTTTCTTTCTTGAAGCCCCCAGGCACTGGAAAGGGCAGACAGTCAGTAATGGGTCACTGCCTGGCTAGACTGGAATGACAGAACCTCCTGCAGCAAATAGCCAAAGACAAAGCTCAGGCTTGTGGTGGTTGGCTCACTTGACAGAGGACTAAACCCAGCCTTTTTTCTGTGTGAAAACTAGTACAACTGGTGGGGCTGAGATGCCTGAGATGACTTGGTCATGCAACACAAACCCAGCCAAAATGTTTCAGGGCAGTAATATGAATCTGTCCAAAGTTGCTATGATGATGAACTGTCATCGCACAAAGTAAATTTCCTGGTTTCTGTGCTCTTGTAATGGTCAGCTGTCCACATCACAAAACTAGCATGTACTAATTGGCACCTACCTCAGCAGAGAGCCCAATGATTAGAAAGACATGGAGAATGAACTCCAAGCTTGAGGTGATACCTCTAGGTCAGAGATGAACAAAAATTGGCAAGGCAAGAGAAATAGCCACTTCCTCTACCTGCACTGTTGATGAATAAAAGACTTTATATTCCCAAACCCTCTATCTGGCTTTTTTCCCCCCAGCAGCACAAGTTTCCCTAATAAATAGAAATTAAATTTGTTCAAATTTCAAGCTGTAGGGAAAGGAGCTTGGCTGTATTTTAATGGCCTCTTTATAAAGGAGCAGGAGGAATAATGGATAGTCTCCATGTTATCGTGTTAACAAGCTTCCATTGCTGATAATGGACACCCTAACACACTGTGGAGAACAAAGTGCATCAGGTCTGCACATACTGGGCAGGGAGAGGGCTGCCAAACTGAAACCTTCCACTTACTTTGCATCCTCTCCTAACTATTTCTACCTGTATTCTCAAGAAACTTTTTCAATGTCAAAAGGCAAAAATGACAACTTATGTGGGGAGAGATAAGGAGCAGCATCAGACACAAATAAAAAGCATTGTAATGAACAAAGAACTTGCTGAATTCTTAGAGAAGAGCAAATGCAGGTTTCACGGATCAGAAATAAAAATGAGTCTATAGAAGTGGGAAGTATCGTAATATCTGCTTGCCTAAAAGCAAATTAAACCTTGAAGAAATCATGCAGAGGAGCTTCTTAAGAAATGGTATGCAGAAACTAGAAAAAGGAAAGGGAAAATGGCAGCAGAAAATAAACAGCAGTGCATTTCAGATGCAACAAGTTTGCTCACCATGGTATTGCCACTGCAAGGTATGCATCTGTAACTTTTGACAGAGTGAAATACAAAGCAGCAACAGCACCTCTGAATCCTTACTTTACTTCTGCTGCAAAACCCACCAAGCACAGGTGTAGCTTTACAGGAATCATAATAATAACCTAACAGAGGAAGAAAATGGGGGAAGTTCTGATCAGTAGAGGACAAACTGATCAGCCCCAGAACAAACAAACCGCAAAGAAAGATTGCAAAATATCCCGGTCCAGAGAATTCTTATTAACTGGCAGCGACAGACAGAACAAGAATCAGTGAGAGGAGGTTTGGAGATTATCAGTAATCAGCTGAAACCAAATATATGGCACATCAGTACCAAGAAGGGACAAATTTGCCTCAGATTTAGCACCCAACATATATGGCCACCACTGATCAGTACCGGTGTGCAGCCTCAGATCCTCCATCATTTGAAACCATTGACTGGAGGGCTGATGGCTGCATTGTAAGCTGATCTTCGTTATTCAAAACACAGGTTGGGCTATTACAGATACATGTTGAGCACTGGAATTAAATGATTTAGGCATGTAAATTGATTAAGTATTTAAAACTGAAACATAGGAGTGGGACCAAAATGCATCCCAATTCTGGATAAAATGGCAGTAGACCCCAATGCAGACCTGAAGTCTGCATTTATAATGTCCACAAACAGTATCTCCTTCAATTCTTCCAGTGTTTGTTTTTACAGGTCTATTCTGTAGTCATTAGCAGAGCCTTACATCAGAGCACTGATCAGCACTACTACTGTTTCTATACAAATATCATCTAAAGTGAATTGACACTCTTAGATTCTTCCAATAATGAAAAAAAAAAAAATCAATACTAAAACAGGAAATCTAAGCATAACCAGTTTGCATACAGAGAATTTCTATGCTGTTTACAAACTGACAAACCAGATCTCAAATTCTCACTTACAACTGTAACGTATTAAATGCTACTGAAGACAAGTTTGTTTCCCTAAAAATAATTCAAAAAGTAAATTTGTTTTCACTTGTATCAACATTCCCTTTTAAAGTTTTCTTTCAAAAATCCATGAAAACTGAAAACTTAACTTTTCAGTAGCTGAAAGAAGAAATGTTTCTCAGCTTCTGAGAAATTAAATACTGCAATGTTGACATTTAAAAAAAAAAAGTCTGATTGAAATGCCACTCTCTGTCAGAAGAAAAAGTTTCAGTAAAAACATTTTCATCAACACAAATTATGTAGTGGAGTCTGTATGTGCTTGATTGTACCATCTGCTTTTTTGGGGGTGACTCTTGAACAACAAATTTAGCCAAACAAAAAAGAATGACTGCTACTTATTCAAGAGGGAATTACGGTAGGTTTTAGATAAACTTATTTAGCTATGGCCAAATAGCAGAGTGAAGCTTTGAGGTGTAAAACTATACCCATTGCAGCAGAGTAGGAAGAGAAGGTTTGCCCCTTGAGCAGATGCAAAGAGAAGGAGGAAAGAAAATGCTGAAAAGCCATACACAAGGGAAAAATTCACTACTTCCCTCACCAGTCACTGCCTGCATTTCAAGAAAAAGCAACAGAAATACTAAACGTACTGCTACCCCATCCTGCAGAGGTTTTCAGGTCCTCATGTTTCCTCTCTTCCTCTTTATTTTGCTGCTGCACCCTCCACTCACCTTCTCCTCTCATGAAGCTTCACAGGGCAGAGGCGACCTGCTCTAACCAGCTTGGAGAGCAAAGGAGCTGCCTTTGATTGATTTACTATGTTTTCTACCTAAATTATTATTCTGTTCGTCATGCTATGAGGATGCCCCAGTTAGAAGAATGTGCCTGAAAAGATCAATGACCAGCTAGGACATTATGGTTAGTGTTCCACAATGCAGCCATTCAAAGTTTCTCAGTGACAGCAGAGAGCAAGCTTGGATTTTCTGATCTAAACACTCAAACATTCCTATGTTCAAATAAAAGAAGAGCCTTCACTGCCTGCAAGCTTTGAAGAGATGGGAACACGGGAAGGAACAGAACTGTCTGAAAATTTCCTCTACTCATAACTTAAAGTTCTCTTCTGTGCTGGTGAGGCAGGGGCCAGAACCTGCAGGAGTGACGAAAAAAGTTCTGCAATGAATGCAGTGATGTGATACCAGTAGAAAACAGCAGAGGATCTGGCCCAGAAATACATTTTAAAATCCTGTTTGTTCATTTTGGGGATAGTTCCTGGGCACCACAGTGAAGACATGTATTGGTCAATGTTTTGGTATTTTCCAAGAAATCTGCCTGTCTCCACCTGCCATGTCCATTCAGACTTGGACAAGTGGATTAACAATATAGACCTGCTTACTATGCTAAAAGTGGCAGAATTCGTTCCACCTCCTCCTAAATTTCCACTCCTTGCAGGATTATATTGCTAAGAAACCCAATTACATTGTCATTTCAAAGTAATCACCATGTTTCCACAGGCAACACCAATTCTATTGTGTATGTTAATAAGATGGTCTTTTCATTATACATAACAGTAAACATGGGCAGCAGGTATTTGTTACATATCGCTGAAAAGAGATCAAGAGATCAGCCTAGTTCTGTGACACAACCAAAGGTATTTCTCCAGAACACAGAATAATTAGCGATTTCTTACATTAGGAGAGACTGTAAGCAGTGAGAATAAAATATTTTTCTGTTTACTTTGAGGTCTTTATTAAAAACAAACAAGAAAGGCATCAAGCTGGCTGAGTTTGTCAAGTTACTGGAGACCAGTTAGCTGAATGAGAGTCACTGGAAACAGTTGAGTAAATATTTAAGAAGATCAAATGGAGGAACATTTGGTACAGCACAGCTTGCTGAAAGATTGCAAAGATACCAGCGTGTTTCAGGAGAGGCAGGTCATGCCTTAGAAAATTGCTGGAATTCTTTGACTGCGCTGTATTGCCACCAGGACAGACAAGGGAAATAGAGTGGACTCCGTTTTTCAAAGTATTTGACAAAGTTCCTTGCTTGAGGTTAATGACCTAAGGAGCCAAGGCACAGAACAGAAGAAAAGTTGCTGGAGTGAAAATTGACTTCAGGGCAAAAACCACAAGGAAACTGTAAATATAATTTGTGAGGCGGGAAGAAAGTTGCTAGTACATTAGCAGGTGAAAAAGTGTAGGGGTCTTGCCGAGTAATTTTTGTTATAAAAGACTTCAATATTTTCCTTTTTTTTTTATTTTTTTTTTAATTCTTTTCTTCCTTCTCTTAGTCTAAGTGATTATTTAAAAGGTACTGGATTCGTAGCCCAAAGTCTGCAGAACTTTTTTTTTAATCCACTGGGCAGGTGGTACCTACATACCTGCAAAACAAAGTTCCTCCCACACTCTGATGTGGAGTAGGTAGCAGGAGGGTTGAGCAGGGTATCTGATTTCCCGTGGCCACCCTGCCCTTACCCTCTCTACTCCATACGCCCTCTGAGGTGGTGGTACAAAATCATGATTAACGCAGAACCTGGAAGGACTGGCATGGCTGCCCTGCTTGACTGTGTCCTCCAAGAAAGAGAAGTGATACTTACACTGCAGTACAAGTGATCCAAAGTTCAAGAACTTTCATACCATGTCACTAGGCAGAAAAGGCAGCCATTTAGGCAGATTGGCTCCCTGGTGATATGCTTTTTCACTTAACATTTTCCAAAATTATTATTTCTTTGAAAGTTTATGGTTAAAAACAGGGAGTTGTTCCCAAACCCTTTGTACCTCAGATAAAAAAAAATAGTCAACAACGTTTACGCCATTCTGTGTGAGCTAACAAGCAGTTCATATATGTTCTTCAGAAGAAACATTGAAGGTACGAGATCATATGAAGCAAAAGGAAGAAAAAGAACAGAGAAAAAATCAGTAAATCCATAGGGGATATATTGAACATATTAGATTATCTATTTCTAAATAGTTTATGTTATGAACTAGACATTTTAATGACTCTAAATAGAAGATATCTCGAAAGGCAGTTGTCACAGAAAGATAGAGGCCCAAATTGTGTGCTTATAAATGTAATTTCCAGCACCACTTGCTGATAGAATAATGATATAGAATCACAGAATGAATCACAGAATGATAATGGGGTTGAAAGGAACCTCTGGAGATCATCTAGTCTAACTCCCCTGCCAAAGCAGCTCTTGCTAGAGCAGGTTGCACAGGAGCTTGTCCAGGTAGGTTCTGAATGTCTCCAGAGAAAGAGACTCCAACACCTCCTTGGGCAGCCTGTTCCAGTGCTCTGCCACCCTCAAAGTGAAGAAGTTCTCTCTCATGTTTAGATGGAACTTATGTACAAGTTTGTGCCCANACTCCCAGATTTTTTTCCTCCTGCTTTCCAGAAGGTCAGCCAGACCCCAACCTGTACTGGTGCAGGGGAATATTTCTCCCCAGGTGCGGCACCCCACACTTGCCCTAGTTGGAATTCATCAGGTTGCTCTCTGCCCAACCCTCCAGCCTGTCCAGGTCTTGCTGTGTGGTGGCACAGCCTTCTGGTGTGTCAGCCACCCCTCTCAGTTTTGCATCATTTATACCATTTATAAGAGCTTGTTATTTGGGTCTGTAATATAATGTATTAATGATTTATTAACATCTGCAATGATACATAAATGGACCATGAATACAGTGGGTGTTTATTATGCATGAATTTAATAAAATTGTATCCCTATACTCAGTTACCTGTTCTGTCACTTCTCAATGTACTGTGCTTTGAGACCTGTGTCACGAGTCAGTGGCAAAACCACAAACAGATCAGAAAGAGGCCTTTGGTGCAGAAAGATATGTTCCTTCCAACTGGTGAGGTAGATAATACAAGGAAGAATAAAGCACCTTCAGTAAGTGCAATGGTAAATTGCAATGCACCTCAGTCCAGGTATACCGCATATAAACAGAATAATGTCTTGAAGCAAAGAATAAAAAGCATCAATATTTGCTGAAAAGGCAACGCTAAGCTTTATAGTGTGGGAGAGAGATTTGGGAGCACTTGAAGAAAAATCCCTTGAGTCCTCAGACCTATATACAGCACCGTATAGCTGCGGTGAACAAAGCAAATGTGATTCTGTGTTATAATACAGGAGCACAATATAAATCAAGGAAGGTGGTAGTAGTGTAAATGTTATATTTATAATGGAAATACTGATACAACTCCTAACTTACAGAGGTGCTGGCAGGAGCTGCCATATTATGGCGAGATATCATTTAAGCAGTGTTTGCAGAACTGATCATTGTATCTCAGAAGGAACACCCTGTACTTGCTCTTGAAGATGCAAACTGCTGGCTATGAATCAGCCAGAATGACTAAATACATACTGCACAAGCCTAACCTGGAGGGAAAAAAATCTTTATTCTGATACCGTGGTTGTTCTTTACATTTCAAAAGCTGGAGGAAGCAATCAAATCCATAGTACTTTCTTCTTCTTCAGTAAGTTGTATTAAAAAACTCAATTGGTTCAGGATTTATTGATCTGAATTGACAGTGAAGTTCACAAATTCATATAAGAGAGCCATCTCATTACAAGCCCATTTAAAGAATCTGTGGTTCAGAATTCACAAAAAAGTGTTTCCATGGAATACATACATAAAAAAAAAAAAAAAAAAAAAAAAAAAAGGGGGAAAAAATTTCAAACAACAAAAAAGTGTTCCAAAGAAAAAAAAAAAAAAAAAAAAAAAAAAAAAAAAACAACAAAGGAGGTAATAACTTCTAAGAACAGACAGTACAGATCATTTTCTTTGGCATCATGAGTGATTTGTCAGATGAAGACAGAAATTCATGTTTTAATTTTTGTAGGAAACGTTGCAAGCTTTGTAGCTGGACAAAACCAATACACTTACAGAAACTACTGAGAAGAGATGGCTGGTCAGAACAGACTTTACTGGTGCTGCTAGAGCTAAGTTGTGAATGAGGTATCATCAAATTTGATCCAAATGAAAGTGTTAACAGTTACTAAAACCAAATTTCACAATTAAAAAGCACAACATTTTTATTTCAAAATTTACCATTTTCTGTATGTTTATGAAAGAGATAAGGGTTTTCACATCAAACCTTTGTGATAGGTGAGGATCAAATCACTAGCATTAAAAATCAGAGCTCTTAAAAAGAATGTTGAAGCCTAAGGGTAAAAATTCTCCACCAGACAATTTTAGAGGAGTCAAGCAGTTGGAGGACTTCAAAAACATAGTAAAGTGCCTACCACCTATATGAAAGAAAGTTTAGCACTAAGATCACATAGCACATTGAAAGAAGTGTGTGGAATACAGCTCAGCACCTTTGAGTTCCTTCTGTTAATCACAGTGGAACACTCTCGCCAACAAACAAGTAACAGTCAGAGAAGAACATTTTGGTAAAATGGCTCTGTACATAAAGGACGTGTTCCAGGGCTTGTGTATTCCATCTGAGACTGATGGGAACAGAAAAGGACTACAACAGGCTGTGTCCATGTCACACAGCTTTCTGGGACACGTGCTGCTAATTCAACTTATAGGAGGGTTTAGAGAAACTAATTACTACCTGGATTAGACAGTTTGGCAGCTTCTGGCTTTCTGCAGGCCATCAGAAAAGTGAAGGTATAAGGGTGTAAAAGATACCCCAGCTAAAACTCCAGCAGTGCAACTGCCCCAGAGTGGTAATGTCACTCATTCTTCTTGGCTTATTCTTAACCTCTTATATGCCCACACAGGAGTATCTCAGGTTCCCATGCAGCTTCACTTAATACAGGATAACTAGAAGAGTACAGCAATAAAAAGAAACAGTCAGGATAGTCTAACCAGCAGTGTGGACTAATGCAGCAGAGTAAATAAAAGAGCAGAGTTTCACACAAAAACAAGGAGGTTTTGACAAGATATTCCTATGAAATTGTTAAAAAAGCAATTGGAGAATCAGGTGCAAAAAAGTGTCTGATTAACTTAGAAGATTGCTCCCATTCCAGTGTTTTTCCCTTTCCTTCTTCACCAAGGTCAAGAGCAAAATCCATCCATGCTTCATCTGAATACTGACTGCCCTACCTGTTTCAAAAGAAGGTGAAGTTTGTGTCCCAGGAGGTAAGGCAGCTCGTTTATATAGTGATGAGTTTCTCTAGACCTTAAAAAAAAAAAAAAATTTGATTAGCACAACTTTAGAAGATTCTATGCCATGAGTATGACTTGGTGGAGTCTTGTCTTTCCAGTGGCCCTTAAATCTTATCTGAATGCATGAACTGCAGAAATGTCTATTAGGAAAAATGAGGGAAGTGAAAAGATTGCCTTTGGTACCGTTGTAATACAAAATCAAAAGACAACCTCCAACCACTGAGATTCCTCTCTGCTTCTGCTGTTCACAACACCTGAGTTTTCAATGTGGGAACTTATGAATGGGCTTAGAGTTTTGCCACCTGTCTTCGCTTTCTTAACAACCAGGTGTGATCATGGTTCTTTGCATAAACTCTGTAGCAAGCCCAGATCACCACATGGGAAGTAAAAGCACACATAATAATTTGTCACCTGAACTAATATATCAATGTTTGCCAGAAACACTGAGACATCTACAAGTCAGAGGGAAGGTTTACCATGTCCTCTAATGAAGCATTTAAATTTGCATAGCTTAATAGCCATTGGGCTTACACTTATACATCAGCTTGTGCATGTTACCAGAGAAAGGCCTAAGGCACTATCGCAAGACAATTCAATGTGCTGAAGAGGTAGAGAATACAGGTATCACAGCTCATTTTCCATTAAAATTGATTCATGTCTGTTCTTTTGCACTGAGGGTATTTATGACACCAGTGACTCACAAGAATCAAGGGCTATGGAGGTGATCATGCTCATAAAACAGTAAAACCTCTATTACCAGGAATGGTGATAAATATTGTGCATAAGCAGCATCTGACTTACACTGGAGGAATTAAGAAGAAAGAACATTAGAGATATACATCTCAGAGTGACTGGAGCTGTAAACACAGGCTCAGAGTAACTGGAAGTGTAGACTTGCCTCCAGTATTTCCTGAGCTATTCTTGATCTTCACAAAGAATGCTAGCTGTTGGTACAGTGGATTGCAGCTTAGCTTTTGCATAAAAATTCATGAGACAGTATATATTTCAACTGGTTTATATGGCAGTAAAGAGGAGGGGGGAAAAGTTTAGCCCTACAACTGAGATAGGGTTCATTTTGAGTGATGATTGCAAACCAGCAGTGGAAATTACAGATGCTACTTGGTTCACTATTATTTTTCAGCATCTCCAGTAATCTTCAGTGATCATTTATAACAGCATGTCTGATGATTTTCAAAACATAACTGGAAAGGATACTTCTGTGGAGAATATGGCTACTCAAAGGAGAAATCAATCTTTGCTACTCAGGGAGTCAACTTCATACCACTTCCATCAGACAGTCAAAAATATCAACACACAGAAATAGGTTTGGGTGTGCTTCAAGCCATTTCACCCCACTGTATCCAGTGCAGCATAGCACATTGAGAAGGATCATTCGGCTCCTTTTCTTCTATTAAAAGGTAAATGTAAAAGTGAGCCATGTTTAAAAGCAAAGCAAACCAACTGCTTGCTAGCGCGGGAAGCAAACACGCTGCTGAGCGAAAAGGCTCAGCTACACCTCTACCACAGTCCTCCAAGAAAACACAAATGGTTGTCCTTGCATCTGCAAAACACCTTTCTGACTCTCGTAGGTATAAGAGGTCTCTGCACAGTGCCAAACAGGGTCAGCTCTGGAAGCCCATGTCTCTGCAACCTGCTAGACCAGTGGTATGGAAACACTACCTAAATGACACCAACACTGAGCCCTTCAAGGCGAGGACTGTGTCTTTTCTATGCGTTGAGAGCACAGATGTAATGGGGCTCTGATCAGTGACAGGGGCTGCTGGGCTCTCTTGTTATAACATCAGAATAATCACACAGGAAAACCTGACATTTGTGTGCAAGCTTTTGGGATGGTTTCATTACACTCCTTTTCTAAAGACACATAAAAGTAGAGCATCACACATGGTAGCTAGAAGAAAAAAGCAATCACAGTGGAAGTTTCATCATTGGCGGAGAGTATCCTAACATATTATGGTGGAAGATGCTGGCAAAATACATTACAGACAAGTCATGGTTGTCTAGGGCAATAAGAAGTGGGGTGACCCAAATAAAACAAAAATAATGTTAGTACAAAAAATAACCAAGTAGAAATGTAAGAATGCCTTACATTTAGGGTATCTTTTAAAAAGATGAATGATTCCATGGTGATAATTGCAAAGACAAATACAGACTTTTTTGTAGAAAGATGAAGTTCATTCAGAACCTGGCAAATCAGATACATCAGTAAGTAATGTTAACAACTCTGTTAAATCACTGGCTGCTTTGTGTCCTAAACAAATTGATAGGGTATGTCTCCTCCATGCATATTGGACATATGTCAGTGTCACGTGAGCCACCATATCACACATCTGCAGCCACAACTAAGAGGCCCCAGAGTGAACAGGAATGCTGAACTATCTCCTTACTCTTTCAGGAAAGATTTGAAGTGAATGCTCTTCCAAAGAAAAGTGAAACAGGCAACAGTAGAGGAAGTAGGGGGGTGTTTTAATGACATTTGTGTGGTTGCTAAGGCAGTCAAGCTTTCATATTAGTTCTGGGATTCCTTAGGTTTCTTTTACTATGTGCAGAATGAAAGTATTTTCACATTCAAATTTACAGTTACACCACTCCAAAGAGCAAAGAGGACAGGCAAGGATTTCCTCTCTCCCTAAATCCCACACCTGCCACGGAGTTTCCTTCAGCTTCCACCCAATTCAGCACCAACACACCTCACTGTGGTTTGCCCATTTGCTCTGCGTCACAAGATTGCTGTAAGTCACGGCCTCTGTACAGGCCTATGCTTTTATTTACTGCTTAATGCATCATACACTATTATAGTCCTATCCATTCATGTTCAAGGAAAACACATGGTGTGCACACACATGCATATCTATTTCAAAGAATGTATTAAGTGCAGCCCCAGCTAAATTGCAAGATGCAATTTAATACCAGCAACTAACTGCGCACATATTTCTGTACCAGTGAACTGCAGCACAAGTGCTAGCAGTTAGATGTCCTTTCATATGGTGGAGTTTAAAAATAACTTTAGGGCACTCTTGTGATGGCAAATGCTTGCACAAGGTATTATTAGAGCATTTATTGACACAAGCTGCAAATAAAATCTGCACCATGGTAGATGGTAGAGGCATCTGGGAAGTGAAAGGGCAGAAGAGATAGAAAACTTAACCAAGATATATGCAAACATTTGCTTGGGTTTAGACAATGTCTGAAGAAGGGAAAATATTCTGTTTGGCTATTTCATTTGTTTAAAAATTAAAAGGAAAAAATATACTTGGGAAAAAATGTTCTTGGTGTTAGACTGTAACCCAAGATGTATTCTCTCTCTCTATTTCATCAGAGATAAATAGCCTTGTACTGGTCAAACCCATTTCACTTTCTGAGAGCCCTTCTAAGTGTAAAGCATGAAACCATAATTTCTTCCCAAGAGAAAGAGTGTGGATGGGAATATGCAGGAGCATGTGTGGGCATCCTCGTTAATTAATCCTAGGTGAGACTGCCATTTTATCCAGGGATCACAGGAGAAACTGGATTGCAAATCTGTCGTATATTGATGACCAGCATATTGATGTGAAGTACTTTCTGTCTTCTTTTACTACGTTGCAACCTCAGCCTGAGTTAGATGGAGTGACCCTGGTCCTACAGGGGCTGAATCCAGGACAAAAAAGGGAATTGCCTAAGTGAAATTAATGTTTGGAAGACATAAAGCCCAAGTTTTCTTTCAAACTGCTCCTATGGCTCCTCCCAGACGGAGTGTTATGTGTTGTGAGCAGGATTAGATGCAGCTGCAAGACATGAGGTTCAGTGGCAGGAAGGCAGTCCTGACCCTGTGGGATCATGCTAGTGTTGAGTGCTAGTGCTGCATCAAAATGCAGGGGCCTGCAGGGAGGGAAGGGCAAAACTATCTCAAATACTGCCTGGTTCACTCACACAGCTTCTCTGAGGTGGTCATTCCACTACCCTCAGCAGATCTGCACTGATCCCTGTGGATGCATTGCCTAAAAAGCACTGGTGGAGGAGGTAGTGCCTTTCCTCATTCAACCAGCATCAAAAGGCTATCTCTAAAAATGACCACTATCTTCTGCTAGTCTGGTGCAAGAGTGTGTACTGTTTCACACCTGAAACAAGTGGATGCATTCAAAACTATATCTGCATATTCTGTGCTCAACAGCTGCAGAAAAGGTCAAATGAAAACTATTTATAGTTGCAGATACTGCAGAGTAACTAATTGTGATGAATGATGGTTAAGAATGCAGATGGATAAAGCAACCATTTCCTGGTGTTACATGCTTGTGCTTAATAATTTCTGCTCATTGATTTCTTCCCCTCCTCTTCTGTTNCCGACCACACTATTTCCTGCCTCTGGTGTTCCGTTCCTGAAAGACGTGGGATCTGAGTCCTACAGGATGGCAGGAGCTTTCCCCTGCAGCTCACCCAGACCACCCTGAGTTGTGTGCATGAGTGTGGTGCGTGTCGCAGCTTTTCNTGCTGTCACCTAAACAGCTATAGATACTGAAACTCATTTTCTCACCAGGGTGCAGAACTTCAAAACTCTTCAGCACCCAAAATGGAGTCCTTACTCTGTAATTAAATCTGTACATTAATAGAAAGCTTATGGCACACAACACTTTCAATGCAGAAGTGGTCATTTTTTCCTGGATATGTTGTGGTGGCCAAGAGGAGAGACTTGAGATCAGCCATTTTCAAAATATGCCTATGCTGAAATAGGCAGACTCCTTCAACAGAAAGATCCTGAAAGCAGCACCTCCTTGTATGAGAAGGACAACAGTCATGATACTAAACAATTATCCAACAACATTTCCATGGAAGCTGATAAAACCTGGAAATAAAACAAGCATATTTTTCTTGCCAAAAAAAAAAAAAAAAGTATTTACATGTTTTGTCAAAGCCATCCTTTTTATCATGAATCTCATGACACTTGACATTTCCTTGAAGCCCTATCTCAAGAAGGAATACAACAGTTTTCATTTTTCATTAAAAAATATTTCTACTTTTGTGGTCATGATGACCAAAAAAACCCAGAAAATACAAACAGACTGTACTCTTACTGAGAAACCAAACAAAAACAATGCTGTTCCATAATAATGAAAGAAAGAAAAATATCGTAACTTTGAGATCCAATTACTGATTTTGAAGTCCTGTCCTGGCAATGTCCCATTTGTTGCTGGGAGAACAAGCATCTAGTCTTAACCACATTTATAACCCAGCTCTTAAACCGTTTCAAGTGATTGATCACTGCTTTGACTCCATCAAAAACATTAGCTGTCTTTGTCTGTCTACTACATGTTCCCACAAGTAACTTCTTGCATTCTCTAATCTCCATCTTTATGCATTAAAGTTACGCAGCATGGAAGTCCACTGAGACATTTATTTCTCCTTAAAACTTAGCCTGCTGTCCAAGCTGCTGGGGCTCTGTGAGGTCTCCTGTAAGGATACAGTGATACCTTGTATTGTCCTGTCATCTCTTGACACATCCTCTCCTACCTTATACGTGAGGTATGGATAAAAAATTCACAGTCAAGTTATTGCCGCTTAAGGAGTTGTTAACTGAGACGTGTTCTCCAATGGTGTGCTCACTCTTCCCATATAGAAGCTGCAATAAAGCAATAGCTAAAACTGGCTGACCTGACAGGTGTACCATGAATTTTCCTGCAGTTGTCACCCACAACCTTCAGCAGCAAGCTTTAGGGCACCACTGGCCTCTGTGCTGCATGTGTAAACCTTGTTTCCATTCCTGTCTAATACGTCTCCCTGCATCTGTGTAATAGCACAGTAACAAACAATGTATGCCCAGATCTCCCTGCACATGAGCACCTTTGCTGAAACCTGGAGCACCATCTACTTGAGGATTATGCAGAAATACTGAACTATACAGGGCCAGAGCCTTAAAACTAATGGGCTCTCTAACAACAGTAGAACAGAAGTAGAATAAATCAGAATGTCACTTGGCCCTGTTGCGCATCAAAAATTTCATTCCAGCCTTCTGTGTTTTCTTGATTGGGCTTACTGTTGTTCACACTGTAATTATTCACGCAGTTTGCAGTATACTGTAGGTACTCATTGCACCTTGCGTTAATACATTAGGAATGAGACACAAAAAAGAAGCCATCTCAATATTCATAGAGGAACACTGCAAGTGAATTGCTGACAGAATGTTTCCTGGGGTGGAAAAAATGGAGAAATTTCTGTTTTATGGGTTGCCAGAGGGAATAGTTTCTAACGCACAGCTCGTGAATTGAAGGAAAATGAACACAGTCCCAAAAACAACACCCTTAGCTCAAGGTTTTCTGTTATTGAGTTATTGCTTTTACTTTATATACAATGCAAAAAAATGCTGATTATTATGATTCCACGTTCTCTAAAAGAGACGGAAGCAGTAAATAGAGTAGGTAGAAAGGACTTGCTACGTCATCAAGAACGCAGCATTTCTATGGGTTTCAGAGCAGGAGTGATGTTCCTTTGCCATGCACAGGCACTTAGACATTTCTTGTTACTGATAAGAGGCCCAATATCTGCCTTCCTTTTGTATCGTTTCTTAAAATCTGTAGATGTTTTTTATCTTTTTATAGTGACTTCACAACATCTGGAGACCATTTAAAACACACGAATATACTCCTGAGCTAAAATGCTCATGCAGAAATGATTAAAACTCTGCAGCCATGGTACAAACAAGCCTTACCTTGTCAGAAAGCACACATTAAGCATACCTTTGGGGCAGGGTACCATCGGAATCAAGTCCCACCAGATGTCATGGGGTTGCTTGAGACAAAGTCTTTCAGACAAAGCAGAAAAAACCCCCGTCCACCACTATTTCCCATCACTAACAATCTTGTTGAATTTTTCACGGGGTGTATTTGTGTTCTCAGCCGTTTCAGTTAGCCTAGCTCCAATCTGGGCAACAATTCCCTGCCTGAACTAATTGTTAAGTCCCGTAACAACATAACACCTTTTACATGATCCTAAATGGCTTGGTGGAAGGAAAGTCACTCCAGCAAGTGCCACATCAGGCCAGGAGGAAGTTTCACTGCACTTTGTTGGGCACTGCCTGCAGCCACTTAGGATCAGAAGTACCATTTGAATGTAAGGTGCTAGAATGTGCTAGAGGATTTGGCTCAAAACAGCAATGCGTTGCATTGGTCTAGTCAAATGCTTCTCTGCCACCCTGACGTTCTCATGGGATTTATGGGAAGCACCACACACACTGCATCTGCTTTTCTTACACAGTAGCCGCCTGGCACAGAAGCAGTCAAATGCAGCTCCCTTTTCTAGAGATGCAGACCGGGGGAACACAGAATGAGCAGTTCCAGCCTGGGGGGAAGGTGCTAGCTGGAGACCAGCACGTNCCCCCGACTCCGCCCTGCCCTCCTGGTCCCCCGGCTCCTTCTCCCTCCTTCTGCATCTTCCTCCAAGGCCCCTGTGAGGCTGCAAATCCCTAACACCAACACCTGGTTTCTTTGTTCTGCTGCTGGGAAAATTCTTCCGTTCCTGGCCTCCTGTGGGGAGCACTTGGAGAAAAGTGGCTTTTCCCGAGGCTCCAGCCACCCCATTGTTCTGCCCGGCCCTTGCCTATTCACTGCCTAATAGCCCTTAACGACTGCCTCTTTCAACGACAGAGCCGAAGGCGCCGCTCTGCTGCTTCTTAGCACAAGAAGCATGAGTAGTACACTGGCAAAGGTAGTGATTAGACATAAAAACAGGCAGTTCATAAAGCTACAGCGAATTTCATAAGCTGTACGCAGCCGGATTCTCCCAAAGTGTCAAAGTGATTGTCTTTATTTCAAGTTTTTATTGTTTCATCTTGTTATTCGGTGGGGATTGACGTTTGAGTAACCATGCACAATTGGACATGACTGAATAGTATGAATCCTACTCTAAACCACTAAAAAAGATAGCGTGAGAGAGGACAGACTGGATCAGAAAGGGAAACCTGAGCAAAGCTTCACGAATTGGCAGAGGACATGGGTTTTCTGGCTTCAGGTTCCCAGCTGCCTATGACCGTGATCATTCAGTACCTCCAAGCTTCACCTTCTCGCTAGGGAAAATACCTGGCAAAGGAAAAGGCAAATTTAAGAGAGAAGGACAAGAAAGAGGAGAGCTCAGACCCAGTAGTGACATAAGGACATAGGTCGACAGAGCATGGAAAGGTAGGAATTACAGACTCAAGAAATTAGTCAAAAAGAAAAGTGTGTAGTTTACTTGCAACTGCTTTGCCTGACAGCTTGAAGTTCATACAGCTGCCATTTCTTCTTTATCAAGGATAAGATGTACCTGCGGCATGGTCTGTGCAAGATTCAACTGGAATTTTCAGTTGCTCCAGCTCATCCAGAAACCACAAGGAAGCACTCTGCCCATTACTATAACTGTACCACAGTCACACCACCAGCTCAGAACAACAAGCATAGACCCATGGATGAGACATCTGTAGCAAAAGAAACTCTGATGAGAAACCCTGTCTTTTCCATATCCTTAGGATGATCTGGGACTGCAGCTTGCAGCCTCAGTCATGCAGCAGCAGGGGCAATCTCCACTGTACCAAATTAACACAAGAAGCCTCATACCAAACCATGAAATGATACGGTCTAAGAGCTGCAGCTTTCCAAAGGACATAATTATGTGAAGCCTAGATGGGGATTATACTACCTGGCAGAGGTCCAGGTAAAAGAGATGGATGATATCATTGTATGTTGCAGGGAAAATAGCCAAATACAGGGTCAACTCACAGCTCTTAACCCACATTAGGCTGGCAGGCAACCTCATGACAAGGTCCCCTGCCAAGATGTTGCTGTTGTCCCGCTATAAGGTACATCATTGCCACATGTAAAGGCTATGCAGAAGCTGGGGCTACTGAGTAACCTGAATTTCCCATTTTGGGTTGAACTGAACTGCCGTGGCCAGTGCTCTCAGGCTGCAGTCAGAGCTTGCTGCACACCCAGCCCAGGCCCACCCTGTCATAGAGCCCCTGCCACTGCTTCCCTGTCACTGACCTGCAGAAGTGTCACCTCTTGTAGGTGTCTAGTGTTTGCCCTGTGACTCTTGACCATGAGTCGAATAGGTCAGAGTCTGGCCACAGCTGGTGTGGTCCTGGCCTAGAGAGAAACAGGTTTAAGTTCCTGCCCCATTTTTTCCTATAGCATTGGACAAATCTTCTGGTGTCTTCATGACTCTGTTTCTCCTCCATAAAATGATGCTGGTATCAAAACCTCACCCTCTGGTGGGGAGAGAGAACAGTCAGAAACACATATGTAGTACGTCTATATGATGAAAGCCTGTATCACCGTGGCATGTAGGTACCTAAGACAAGTACCCTTTCTTACCATGCTTTTGGGTCAAGTATTTTTTCCCATGGATTTTATGGGGTTGTAGAAATAAAAAATGGCAACATGTACTAACAGAAATAAAAAATTTAGAATACATTTCAGATCTAGTATATGCAAGATAACCATTTTCTCTTGGTTCTTTTGCATATCTGTGCTCATATGGCATTAACATTTATATTAAGGAAACCTAAGTGCCCCACCTGAGGTCAGGTCCCTATGGTGCCAGGAACTGAACACACCCAGTGGTTAGACATTACGTTAGTTTCGTCTTTAGATGTTTTCAATCCAAATAAAGAGAAGAAACATATATTCCTGTTTTATGGTTGGGCCACTGAGGCACCAAGGTATTAAATAATCACCACTGACAGAAACTGAGGTGCAGACCAGTTTTTCTCAGTCCTGTACTTAGATGGTCTCTTCTTTCTCCCATATCTTTTCTTTGAGAGGCTCTACAGTTTATTAATTAAATACAAGCAAGAATGACTTTGGTAGTGATCAAAAAGAATACACGTGTTTTCCTTGTAATAAAAAGACTCTCTGTTACTCATCAGCTGTAGGGCACATCTATGTATTTTCCTCAGGCAATTGTCTTTGGGCTGTGTGGTGTCTCTGTTGTGTTTTTGCCTGTATAACACCTATACACTGACTATGAACTAAAGACATTGCTCTTCTCACTTGACTGGTCATAATAATATTTTCCCCCATCCCTAGTCATGACCATTTATTTGTAGAACTTTTCAAATATAGGGTGTCTACAAAACTGAATAGTGAGTTTCCCTCACTAAGCATCTGTGCATTCCTGGGCAAGACCTTGACAGATAGGAGGTAGATGAGTACCTTGTCTGTAAAAATTTTGCACTTAAATGGCAACCTGTCATAGACTTTTCATAACAGCAGTGTGATTTTCTAGACAGAGATATCTAAGTGCATTTTTATGTATATTTGTGTTGAAACTAGGAACTCTGTCCAAGCTAATAGCAAGGAAAATACAGCTGGATACAGTGTGGAGTGTCTCATTTCTAAGGATATTCTACAGAATCCAAAAAAAGCAAAGCATAAGCAGAAGAAGGTCTTTCCAGTGCCCATCTCAGATTGCTAGAGACATAAGTTTGTGGCAAAAGCAAAGAAGCTACAGATATGAACTATAACTATTTGAAAGAAGAAATCTCCAGTAACCTCTTTGGTCATTTGATAAGTTCTCCAGGGAGGAGGTGATCAGCAAAGATAACATTGTGAAAACATACAGAATTTCCTTTCTGTCTGTGTTACATATTTAGCAATGTACCATAAAGACTGCAGAGGACAGCATTATTTCTTGATTATACAATATCATATATCTATTCAAACTTTTCTGTGGAAGACGGAAGCATAACACATTATAAAACTATTTATTTTTCTGCCACTTCCAATTTTTTTCCCCATTCTCTCTCAGCTCATTGGCTTCAACATCCATGATATGTGAACTTCACTTCAGCTTTCATTCAGAGGTACTCACTAGAGCTGACAAACAGAAGAGGAAAACTTTGGCTAGAGGACCAGAAAGAAGTATCCAGACTTGCATGTGAAATTTACTTTGCCATAAAATGAAATTCTTCTTTTTTTTAAAGGAGAAGTGTTTCATCTTACCAAGACAAAACTTAACATTCCTTTGCTACAGACCAATGTGGGTTTTTGCTAACAGAGGTATAAGGGTGTGATATATTGCCTGCTGCCATTCAAATCCCAGAACACAGTCCCAAGGCACTTGAAAGTTTGTGCTTTTCAGACACACCTTTCTCCTGCCTTTTCTTTTTCTGTATTGAGCCAGTGAACAGAAAATGTAGGGGAAAAACCCAGAGCAATTCTGGACTAACCCAGCAGGGGAACAGACCTTCTGGCATTTTTCCAGCAGCCCTGGCACTGAAGTTATTATGGAAATCCAATCGCATACTTTAGAATTAGAACTTGAGTTATCAAAATTACCGGCTTGTTTTTCACTATGACTAGGGTGAAAGGTGACAGAAAATGGAGAACTGATAGAGAACCGGTAAATACAATTGGCAAGCATATGGGGCAAGGCACAGCAATTAAGAAATGACCATTGGGATTAGGTTCCTCAGTCTTATTTTAGACCTCTGACAATGGAGCTGAAGCATGACTGACAGAAGATCATGAGTGCACTGTTCAGGGCTTGGATCCTTTAAAGCCCCTAGCTAGACCCTGACACAGAAGTAATTAAATAAATCAAACAGAAAAATGGCATGTCCTTGCCACAGACACTGCTCATCATTCCATGGCACACATGCAACAATGGGAAAAGATGTATTAAGGAAACTCAGGTGTAGCCAATGTTTTGAAGCTCTAATTTTAGTGACAATTCTTCAGGTAGACACTAGAAAGAGTTAAAATATCTAGTAACTCCCTAATCTTGTCTGTCTACCTCCTAATTCCATCATCTGCTGCCGTCCAGAGAATCTAAGGTCAAATGACTTGATCACGTCTTCTCTGTCTATTGCAATTACTGGGTGAGTCAGGAAGAGGCTGAGCATTCACCCGGTGTTAGGACAGGCTAAGAGAGCTGTGTGTTTCCATGGGTTGTTCCCTAAGCCTGGGCCCTTCCAGCAATTCAAGAGTCAGATACCAGTAACATGCAGCCAGTCCATTAGGCCAAATAAACCAATGGTGAAATGTGTGCAAAAGTTGTGACCAATCTGAAGAGGAAAAGGAGGGTGTAATCTCCCA
>VXBJ01001159.1:74391-87920 GCA_013400055.1 Nycticryphes semicollaris | reverse complement strand
GGTCATCATTTGTTTTTTTTATTTTGGTTGGTTGGTTGGTTTTTTTAAAATCAGAGTTAGGTTGGTGGTTGGACTAGATGATCTCAAAGGTCCTTTCCAACCTAGACAATTATATGATTCTATGATTCTGTGAATTTGCACTCCATTAAGTGTATCCAGGTCACAACCCATTTGTGTGAGGAACAACATAGTATTCAAGATCCAAGATGTTTTTCATTTCTTTAAGCAACAGCTGACATAAACCCTTATTCCAGATTGTCTTTTAAAATTCTGTGGAGGGATCATGTGTTCTGGGCACCAAACCAGCAACATCACTCCCGGGTGGGGGTGGCTGGTGAGAGGAAAAAGACAAGTGGTGGTATGAATATCTCACCAAAACAAAACAAGAGAACTTTATGGCCTTTTACCAGTTTCCACATTCATTGGTCCTCTGCAAGTGTGGAAAACCCACCAAGGAGGATTCTTTGCAATATCAGATTCCTGCAAACCTCTGTCCTGATTTGTTCTGAATGCTGCAGAAAAGAATGCTTGATCATGCAGAAATGGGTGTTCATATCGCACAGCAGAGGCAGTAGACACATCCAGTGAATACCCATTTAGGAATTAAAGAAGTTCCTGGCAGCAGTAAGTTGAGCTATTCGTACAACCTACCTGAGAAGGAATAATACCTTTCTTTGTGAACAAGTACAAAAAGTATATGGTAACACAGCTGAGACATGTTCTTAAGTAAATAGCTATTAAAAATAAAGCTGTTAAAAGAATGCAATGGTTGGGCATTGAGGTTAATGCATTTGCCAGGGTTTCTACAGCAACGGGTGAATTAACTTTCAATCATGATGAAATATTCTTCTATTTTAACTATGTATAGGAATTCAATTTATATGTCTTCCACACTCCTGCTTCTCCATTCTCCTTGACTTTTTTCAGGGGAGAAAAAAAAGAGAAGGAAGAAGGCACAACCATTCAGCTTGACAATGTAGCTGCTAAAGTGCACATGTATGGACTGACCACTTCACTGCATTTACAATGCAGCTGTTATCTTCTAAAGGTGAATCAGCTGCTGCACAATGAGCTTGAGAGATGCTGAGTACTTAAGAGTCCTGTTGGCGTCAAAGAGTACTCCAATATCTTTAAAAAGCTTTCTCTGATCCAGGATCAGGATCTCTAAAGACCAGGTCAAAAAAATACTTCAACCTGCCAGTCACATTTAAAACTCTGGGCCTTTTTGCAACTTTTTTAGGAACATGGGAATTTAATTTTTTTCTTGGCCTATCAAGTACCTATTGCAAACATGCAGACCACATAAATCCATTTCAAATAAAGTGGTTACCACATTAGCACCATGTTTCTGAGATCTTCTGAGTGGATCCCTGAACTCTAACCGATATAGGCCCTTGTCAGATCTTTGCAGTATTTACCCCAAGTCTGGCACACAGTCTAGCAAGAGCTATGGGGTCTATCACTCTTCTTTACCACCACACACTGACACATCCAATCCCTGACAAAGCTGCCTCCACCCACGCACTGTCCCACCAGAATAACCACAATTTGCTCTACACGCTTTCCACAAGGCAACAGAATAGGTATGCTTCTCTGTCTGCCCTCATGCATTATGTAGAAGAAACACAACTGGTTGTATTAATGCTAGCTCAGTCACACACACGTGCACACATACACTCTCAGACAAATCCCTTTCTCTATTACAATAAATATCTCATAAAAAATTACATACCCTGAATGGATTCAGCAGCAAAGTAGCAGCTGTTGCATAGTCTGAGAGTTTTTTTATTTTTAACTTATTAATATGCTGATCAGATTCTCGTAATCAAAAGCAAGGAACATTAATCTCATAAAACATGTAAACTGTGTTTTATCTGGGGAAAAAAATAAAGGAAAATGTTAGCAAAGCTGTAGCTCCTTTCCCTTCTTTTCTTTATTTCAGAAGGGCAGAACACATCTGCAGGTGGTGTTTGAAGTGACTGCAGGTCATCACTAGAGTCCCAGAGCAGTAGAAAGAGATGAAGAGAGGACAGAGTGCTTTTCACCTCGTTGCTCAAGGTTTAACTCTTGTCCTGATCTGCAGACTGAGAGCAGTTCCTGGTCACAGTTCATATGAAAGGAGTCAGTGGATGCCTCTATGCCCATCTCAGAAAAGTCATGATTACAAAAGGTATCCCTTGTAAACAGAGACAAACAAAAAGCTCAGGTTTTTAGACAAAGACCTGTTCAAGAGAGTGGGACCTTCCTCAGTGACTGCAAATACTTATTGTATAATACCATTAGGCAAGGAGGAGAAGAGATCTTAGCCTTCTCAGTTACCTTCATGGAAAATTTCTTTAAAAGGGATGTGCAAAAGTTTGGTAAGGAAAGAGGCAATGGTAGGAGCCATTAATTGACAGAGAAGATTCAGGTTTGACCATCAAGGGTTTAGATACTGTGACATTAAAACTGAGATGTTTTAAGCAGACCTGATAAGGAGCGATAGTTATTTGGTGCTTTCTGAAAATCATAATTTCTATATGGCAAACTGAACGAGATGGAAAACTTGAGGTACCTATGCATTTAGGCAATCACCAATCTAGGAGGAAAGTAGGGGAGGGGGACAGGAAAAAAAGGAGAGCTGAATTTTTAAATTAACTCAACAAATGGTTATATTTTATTGAGCTAAGGACATTAAGTTCTTTAGGTGGTTTAAGAGTTTAATCAATATCCTTCTCCAGGTTCATTAAAAACAGGAGCAAATGTTTCAGAAATATGTGTAAGGAGATAGCAATGCAAAAGATGCATGATCTTGATCAGTCAGGATGTTTTCTAGTGGTGAAATACAATTAAAAATAATTGGGTCTTCTTGGGCTTGTCATACATATCTTCGGAGGGAACAGGACTCCGGTCATCTCCATTACAGTCAATCAAGAGATGCATTCACAATGATGATTGTATCAGATCTGGTTTAGATTGACCCAATAGGATTTGTCATCTAATCTTCCATGAATAGATTCAGTCACATGAAGTTAAATCTAGTGAGGCCAATCCAGTTATATGCACAAAACCAAAACAAAATGTTGTTTTGCAGAGGCTTTGAAGCAACTAGGTAGTTATAACCTAAATGAGAAGCACTGAGTTGATGAAGGTAACAAGTAAAACATTATTCCAAAATATAGATTTTTTAGCTGCAGGTTTTGTTTATTTCCAGGACTAACCTGCCATAAATTATTTGCAAACTATGCACTAAATATCAAATGCATAGCTGATTCTCTAAAGACTGGATATAAATTTTAGGTCTGTAGGAAACTTCCGGTTTAATATTTCTGGTAGGTTTAATATCCCTTCATAACATGAGAACTTTCAGAAAGATGCTCCAGGAGCCATAAATTCTCTTTGAGGCAAGGAGACTTGCTTTTTTGGTAGAGCATCTATAGCGCTGCATAAAGCCCAAACCTATTATCAACATCCAAACAGACAAATTTGGAAGTCTAGGATCGCTCAGAGGCCAAATAAACATATTGGGTAAAATAATCATCCTGCAAAAACCCTGGGTCCTGCCTCTTTCCCCAGGAATTTGGTAGCTGTCAGAGGCAAGACAAGGGATTATGTTTGCCTTTGGTACGATCTGCCATCCTTATGTTCTGTCATGTGGATACAAATTGTGACTCTTGGTATAGTTGAGAGGAGCTTAACAGAAGGTAGAACGGGTGCCCCTGAGGACAGTCAAAGTTGTAGAGGTAGCCCTGGGCTGTACTACAGGCAACTAGACACAACAGCTTCTCTAGTCAAATAATAGTTCAGGTAACAGACTTAAACATTCATCTGCTGTAGCAGAAGTGGAGCACTGAGTGCCCTACACTCCCTTGCTATTTTCCTTTGAATTAGGACTATAGCCATAGAAAGAGAGTAGCTAAAGCATTAAGATGAAGTGAAAAATTTGAACTGGAAATTTGTTGTTGTTATTCATTTTCATAGAAGCTGTTTTACATGTGATAACCTTACATGACAGGGCTTTTTTCCATGATGGTCACTGAAATGAAAATCAGATGACACCTACTATTTCTGATTGCACATTTGCAGTTACTGCTCTTATTTATAGGATGCTGGTGAATCTTGTAGAATATAATTCCAATGCTGACCTTGGAAAAAAAGTATCGTCTCTGTTCTTGAATCTCTAAACCCTTTGGAAAACCCTGGTAGATCAGCAAATAAAGGCACTCAGAGGACAGTAAGAGGGATTTAGCCTCAAACGTTGGTCAGTTACTTGATACCCTTATACTTATGAGCTCCGGGGTACAAGGTACAATAACAGCTGAACCATTCCAGGTCAGGTATTTGCAGATCTACATGATCTAAGATTTTAAGATATACACAGATTCTGAAAGTTTGCTCAAAAATATTGAGAGCAACTAGATAAATCCAGTGTTTAATGATAATGCAGATCTTGCAATCAGTCCATTGACTCACCAACCAATCTGCCAGATGTTGCCAATGACCTATGGAAAATGAAGTATTAGATCCAGTATAAAATGATTGCAAGAATGGTGATCTCAGAAATTATCTTCCTGCACAGATACTTCATGAATCTATGCCCAAACAGCAACTTTGAAAGTGTTTTTAAACATCTGCTGGAAAAAAGGGGAATGATGAGGATGACAGATCCAAAGCATGTGGGACGCAACTTGGAAATACATTATTTGTGACTCGGGCCAGAGAACTAGACACTAAGCTCTATTTTTTTGGTGTTAGCAACAGTGGATCAATCACCATGCAGAAGAAAAAAAGCAACTACAACTAGAGAAATATCACTGCATTTACACTCTGCCAAAGTCATCTCTAGGCTACTTGTCTTCTTTATTGATGGAACAGGCTTGGTCCACAGTTTACATGGCATTTGCAGACCTTGAGAAATCTGGTCATTAGCATGAAATGAAGGTGCAGAAATTCACAGAACTGAGGTAGTGGCAGGTTCCTTGAAGTTAAAAGGTGCTCAGATGGGCAACAAAGGAGGCATAAGTGTTTATTTCCAGGACAGAGCTCCAGGTGACACAGACCAATAGATGCAATAAATTTGCATAGCTGCAAGAAGAAATCACATTTATTCTTCCTTGAAGACCGGAACAAGTAGTAGAATACAAAGTTAAATTGTTTTACAATGTTCTCTGTACATCATGTGTGAGCTGCTCACCTTCAATCTCACAGAAGACACTTCTATGAATATCAAACTTTTAAAATAATCTCCTGCATCCTCTGCTTGAAATAAAGGATACTAATCAGTCATAATCTCTGCTGAACATCCAGCAGGCTTCAGCCAGCCTACCTATTGCCAATGGTGTCAGAAAGATGGAACTCTTGAATCAGACTGGTAAGATTCACTGACTTTAATAATATGAACACACTCCCTTGGGCTTGATGCATGCAGTATACCAGCTAGCTTGCATGTCTTTTTGAAGTGGCACAGTATTAGTTCTGTGGTAGGAGAGCGAAGGACTTTAAAACTTCGACAATTCTGGTGGCTTTTTCCTTTTTAATTTGCACAAACACAGAAGTTTTCTCCCAGATCCTTCAGAATCTGCAGGAGTTAACATGCCATCTGAATGTCCCTGAAGTGTAACAAAGATACCAACAGCTGCTGTTATCAGACTTCTGCACTAAAAAGGCAAAATGCAGGCTCTGAACTCCAGATTATTTTCTTTTTTTTTTCCATGTAAAGGCTATACATTCCAGTCTTAAGCAAGTGCAGCCACACAGATGTATTTTAAGATGTAAACCTAGCTGCCTTGGTCAGAAATTCTAAGTAGACAACTAATGCCGAAGACAATTTGGAAATGCAAAGGAATGACTGTATCATCAGTGCCCAAACCTGTCTACAGGCTTATGAAACAGCACTATGCCTGTGTCTATCACACCACTGCGGATTTGTGTCTGTTACAGATTCACAATTGCATCAAGCTGCAGCAGCTGTAGATCTATAGAATCAGAAAGGCTGAGAAGGAGGAGCAGAGAACTGTGAGCATGTTCCGTGAAGATTTTGAGAAGATGGAAAATTATTTCAGTGTTTGAAAAATAGAGCTAGTGTGGGCATTATCCAACACAGACATCTAAAAGAAAGACATCAGTACCAGAGGCACTAATGTGGTCTCCCTTAACAGGCATTTCTAACCCACAGAACATCTCATCCTAAGATAGACAACTAAGTAGGTCACTGGATTGTGCCCTAGAAAGATTTATTCCTTTCCATTGCCTGTAAAGCAACCTAGATTATTAGATCAGATTTAGTTATCTAAAATTAAGTGAACCAAGATGCTTTCATCATAAGAATATGCTGTTATTTGCTTAGTTATTTAAACAAGGGACAAAAAATTTATGCTTGTGCTAAGGATCATTTTTTGAGTAGTAAACAATTACAGTGTTATTACACAAGAACATAGTTTCCTTAGACAGGAGGTTGACAGGAAGAAAACAGTTACTTCAACGTAGCTTTCATTCATTGAAGGATATCATGTCTGAACAAAGTGTGCAAATATAAGTAGCACCAAAAGCATCATTAGAAATTACTACACAGTTGAACAAAAACCTGCAATTTCAGTCTCCTTAAATTTGCATAATTAAAATCAGAAAAAATATCCTGTGCAACTATTGTAGTTTCAGACCGCTGGCTGCTGTAATTTGGTATGTCTCCAATGATGCCAGCACACTTCTGTTAAGTCACCCCACAATGAATCTCCCCATTTCAACAAAACTGGGAGACTGCTAATTTTCAGAACATCCACCTTGCCTTGCACCATTGCAGTGCAGCTGCAATGGTCTAGCAGACTGGTCTTTCATAGAAACTCCTCTGCAGCCCTGACAGCAACAGACACTTCCAGCTGCTCAAATACTACGGTAGCTCAATTTGCAAATATTCTCTAATTTCTGTAATTCATTGAGGGGGTGGGGGTATTTGTTTTGCACTATTGCCCAACAAACTAGTGGATGCATAGTGTATATAGGGATTAAAGAGTACAAGTTGTCTTGTACTGTACTGTCTTGCCCAGCTTTGTGCAAAGCCAGTATTTCCATCACCTTGCATACCAAAAAGCACAGAGAATATGATTGCTGCTCTAGTTCATATGCCCACTGGTGGGATGGACAGAAGCTGGATACATAGCAGCAACCTGCCATGAACGTTTGACTACACTCCTTACGTATCCATACAAGTACCTGAACATGGACAAATTTTCTCTTGACATGAGGATTTATCCTATACAAAAATTAACGCAGCTTGTTCTCTTTTCCTTTCTATCAGTATTTGAAGTAGGCACTAAGATGAATCATATTAGGCAGTCATTATTTCTCACCCTCTTCATTGATGACTGAAATATTTAAGTTGGGAGTTTCATCAGGAGCAAAGCCATAAATGGCTGAAACACAAGCATCACCTTGTTCAACCTGATGATATTGAGTTTGCAATTAAGCTATTCAAAGCGACAACTGAGTTAACCTGAAAACAAGAGCTAGAAAGACTGTCCAGCATCACTAAAAATTAGGCAGGAAAAAAAAAGACTGATATAGTTTGAACTCTGGCACTTCCTACGTAAGCATTCATTTTAAGGGGCAATTAATTTGTCTCCTTTGTTTGATAGTAATGACAAGGCTAGCAAGGATGTTCAAAAAGAAAGTAGTATTATGAATTAGCAAGGGAACAGCTGCATCTTGTTGCTTATTCAAAATTTGATGATGAACAACCTACAACTTGAAGATCAGAAAACAATTTTTTTTACCTCAAATGTTATTTCTACCTTAGCATATGGATGTGAAATCTGGAAATCCATCAGAGGTATAGGCAGATGTCTAAACGCCTATAATGTAAATGACTAGAAAAATGTTTGCTATTAAATGGAATGAATTTATTAAAAGTCCTGAGATTCCTCAGCCATGAGTCTTTAACTCTAAAATTATCAAGTAAGAAAATAGAAGTATCTGGAGTATGAGTTAATAATTAAATCAGAGCATCTGCTATTGCAAGTGCTGTGAAAAAGCGTGTAGAAAGGGTTTGAACTGGTAAAACTGTCAGAACTTCACAGCACAGAGGATTTGGAAATCACATCCCATCAAAAAAAACAATGGCTGAATGATCTTTACATCAAAACTGGTTTCTTATGGCACGAAAGATTCAGCTTCAAATTGTGGAACAAAAAACCAGAAACTCCTGAATTAATAGACCAAGCATGTAACCACATACAACAGATATACAGACAGAAAAATTCTCTGAGAAATTTGTTCTCATAAGATTTCTGGCAAACATGAGGGTAAAATATGTTCTCAGAGACGGTGATCATCTCACAACTCAGTTATGAACAGAGAAACAGCAAGTCCTTTTTTTTTCAATTAATAATTTTTGTATTTCTAATGTGTGTCAATGCCTATTTTTTCACAAACTATACTATTTGCCCTTTAAATGAATAATGGACATTGGTTTTTAATGCCTTTTTTTTTTCATTCAAACAAAACGGCCAGCTAGACCAAAATGTGATATATAGAACAAGAAATAGCTTATTGTTCTGATATGGAATGCAATTAACCTAAAATATCAATTATATTTCCTGCAAATACATCACAGATGTTAATATTTTGTTTTTTAATAGATATTTCTGCACCATTGCTTGTTCTGAAAAAACTAAAATAATCTAACCATCTCCCTCCCTTCCTAATTCGGAATATGAACACTTCTCTTTTTTAATTAAATGTTGAAAATATATGAGATCATTGAGATTTATATAGGCAGATTTGGCAGCCATTTCATATTTACTTGGTCTGTAAGGTATATTTTTATGTATGCCTCTGTCAAAGTAAGTATGTAAACTATTTTTTATTTTAGTAAGTCTTTTTTATTATACATGGGTCAGACACTGATAATGTCAGCAGACCTATTCTTTGGCCACTTAAATATGTGTAAGTTCGGAATATCTTCACTGAAGTCAGCAGAGTTGCAGTGATGAAAAAGCAGCAAGAAGAGAATAGGATCCAGGATGCTTGTAACAACTGAACTATGTGAATAAAACCACTCCTTTTAGTCAACAGTTGCACACAGGCCCTATGAATCAGGTTGGAACTGTATTTTCCTTATGCAGCCTTGCACTGGTTTTTCACTGGTAGTAAGTTTCACCCAGTTAATATGTTCCCTTAAAAATGCATTTTGTCACTGCCAGTTGTCAATGGACCTGCATCACAAAATTCAGATCCAAACCCAAATTCAGTTCATGTTCCATTTTGCCCCGAACAAGATTTCTGACTTGGCCCATTGCATAATTGAAAGTAAACCACGGCATGTGGATTTGGACACAGGTTCAGCCTCATGTCCCCTGGAGGCAGGGTTTCTTCTGATCCAGGGGTTTGTTTCCAGACTCCTTGTAATCTGTGCTATTTCATATCTGCTAATATTTTATTTTTATTTCTTTGTTTCTCATTTCAGAGTTCAGAAACCTATTTGGGAAGAAAAAGAGGGAGTCAAACAAATCTTACAATATTTATTCTAACATCAGCAGACATCTGTAGGAAGATGACAGATAAAAAAGTGGTTGGGAAACATCTGCAGAGTAAGTTTAAATACACAAGACCAAACAAAAGCCGTCGACACTATTAGGAAAAGAGCGTTTCCATCCTCATGATGGCAAACTCTTTCCTGAAACCATCCTGGGAAAAGGCACAGTCTGCAAGATGGTGCCAGGGCTGCTTGTGGGCTCTTAGACCTGCCTGAGAGCTGGGGAGCTGGGGAGACACCGGTCATCTCCAGGAAGGGCAGAGTGGGGGGAAAGCAGCCCTGCTCTCCGCAGGCTGCCGCCACAGCCACGGTCATGCCTGCCTGACAAAGGCGAGGACAAAGGCGGTCACAAAGGATTGATTTCCTGCTGTCTGCCCACAAGCAGGTCTTTGTGCTCTTTGTGAGGTGCACTGCTTTTGGCCGCCCTGTGCCCCTTCTCTCCGCTGACTGGAAGCAGCTCCTCCTCCGCCAGCGCCCGTGCCTCGGAGGACCCACAATCTGGGGAGCTGGTGGCAAACTGGAGGTGATCTAGAGAGGAACCATGAGAACAATTACAGCATCAGGAAATGCACCCAACAGATAAAATAAATCAAGTCTTCCTCTGTGAAAAATACATTTAGGGGGTGAATTAATTAGAGATTATGGCCACCCATGAGGAATAAAAATTTTATAATTGAGGAGTTTTTGGTCTGGAGACAAAGACATATCAAGGTTTAACATCTGCTGAAGTTGAAGGTAAAACAATTTAGACCACGAAAAAAAAAAAAAAAAAAAAAGGCAGGATGATTGACTGTTAGACACATCAAATTTAAAGATTTAAAGATTCGCACTGAATTTCCCCTGCAAATCCTGGATATTTTTCCCAAGAAGATAGGCTGCAGTTTAAGCAGGAATTAATTTTAGGAAGTTCAGCTGCATGCGTTGCAAAAGGAATCAGAATAAAAGATCAAAACAGGCTCTCTTAGCTTTGTAAATAAGGAGTCCAATAATAAGCAGCTAAGCTTACATTCCAGGCTCCTGAGGACATATTGCAGGCAAGAACGTGACATGACTTTCCAAAGGCTGTGTGACAATTCTATGCCCAGACCTGAAAGGAGACCCCAGGATTCCTGACTGGAATGTCTTTTGTCCCTGCTGTGTTTCCATCCCTTGCTTTCCTTCTTTAAAGCTCTTTCCCCCTGCCTGTCCTGCTCCCTTCATGCTTTCCTCTGGGCTTGCCAACAGGTCCTATCCCTACTCGGTCTCTTCCTTACCCTTCCTCTCCCCTGTCCCTTTTTTCTGTGGAGCCTCTGGAGTGCTGCATGTCCTAACCAGGACACAGTGCAGTTGACCACATTTTCCAGGAAATGCCCATGGCTGGTAAAGACAAAGGAGCCACAAGAGACAGAAAGACTACCCTTAGCTTGGAGAAAAGAAATTGGAATCAAATGGCTCTGCCACTGAGGCTGGAGGCTTCAGTCCTTCCAGCCAGCAGCTGTCCCCAAGTGCAGCACTCGGACGGCAGCAGCATTAGTAACAGCAACATAGAGCTGCCACTCCAGAGAAATGACACAGGGAACTCTGCCTGCCATGAAAAAGCATTTGAAATCTCCTTGGCCATCTACCTAACTGACATGGAGCAGTCTTTATGAGCATGTGAGAAATCACCCCATTGTTGACACCAATTTAATCATTCTACTGTAATCCTGCAACAGAAAATTACCTTGTTTAAGCATATGGAAATGAGAATGAACCTAGGAGTAGCTTCAGCATTGGCCTTCATAATTTTCTCAGTTTCTTCTTACCATAATATTCTGCAGTATGTACCTAAAATCTCAACCTTGTCTATTGCTTTAAACAGTCACTTTTCCTATATTTCCAAACCCTTAGATCAGTTCTGTTCAAAAGAAGAACATATTAATAGCAACCTCTATATTCCCTCTAGGATGCTCTCAAGTCTTACTGTGTTTTTAATCTTTGCAGAGCCCAGAAAACCAACCACATCAGGTGATGTGAATACCAGGTTTTTTTCATTTCTTTATGGATGTGACTGGTTAGGAGTTCTGCAAAGATTAAAAACCCCATTCAATAAAACTATAGACTTGAAAAAGGTGCATCATGATATTATTAACAGGGGATTCAAACGAGAAGATAAAAAGAATATTCCTGACATCCACAGAGCAGTAAAAATCTACAGAATAAGTGGAGCAGCATTGACCTGCTCTCTAATAACAGTAAGAGATAAAACAACCTCATCAAAACTTGGAAAGCATCAGAGGCAGAAATATTATGCTGAGATTTCTGGATTTCCAGATTGCAAAGAGAAAGTCTGTTCAGTTGGTCTGAAAACACATAATAAGTAAAACTGCTAAAATGGAAACCAAACAGTTTGGTTTGGCTATAGGCTGCAGACTAATATTCATGGTGAGGGCGTGGAATGGAATGAGATTCTCATGTGGACTGGGGGAGCAAGAAGGACCTACAGCATATGATATTTAGAATCCCAATCTGTAAGCGCAGTGTCATGACTAATATATCATGTACCAGCTCTAACTTCAGCTTTCTCAGTTTGCATTAAGGATACATTCAAAACTCACTTCTTTGAGTTTTGTTTTCATCTTGCTCTTCAAGTATGTTTTTTTTCCCTTCCAGCACAGAGTTATCTTTCTGGTTTGTTATATAACAGAATATTCTACCCTGGGAAAATGTTTTTTGTTCTTCTTGTTTGCAACTTTTCACTCTTTTCTGAAAAGTTAACCTCTTTTTTGGGGAAAACACAGTGAAACCAAAAATGACAGGCAGAAGAGATGCTTTTTATTGCACTTTTTGAGTAAGTTACAAAACTGTGCCATGGTCTTGGTGTATCATCACAGAAAGTATCTCGACCATTTGCTGTGACTTTTGTAAGCTGACATGTTATAAGGCAAGAAAGTTCATCAGTGGAGATAATTCTGTTCCATGGCAACTTTTTGTGTTTCAAATTATTCCTCTTCTATGCTGGAGCAAGAGGAGAATGTTTTCATGGAAGCCTGTAAATGCCTTCTCTCAAGCATTTCTGTTACCTGGTGACTAGAGTCTTTATCCAGAATTTTCTTTCTTTCTTTCTTTTTTTTTTTTCCATTCCAGGCTCCAAGTGAAGCATTTGTTTTCCTTCACTACAGTCAAGATAAACCCTTTTCTCCCCATAATGTCATCCCAGTTTTTCACCTGAGTGAAAGCAGTGTGAATAACAGCTAGGAGTCACTTCCATCAGAGCCAACTTCAAAACAGAAACCAAAAGCCCAACACTTGCTTTATTGCAGCTACAGTCTACATTTATTGAAACAAACAAACAAACGAACAGCGTTATGCAAGGATAATCCCATAAAATTTATTCAAGTAACTGCCAACTCAAAGCTTTGCAAAGGAAAGAACAATCAGGTCCACTGAGCTGTCAGTTGTTAAATAAATCCACCATGAGGATAACACAGATCGAGCACCAAGTTGCAGTTTTAAGTCCGGTGCGTGTCTTCTGAAACAGAATGGGGTCTTTGAAGTATAAGATATTACATGTGACAGGTTCGGTGGGGCTTTTTTTGTTATTCCCCGATAGGAGCAAGTAAACTCCAATACTGTGTGTGTGATGCAATTCCACACACCTAGTCTCCCCACCCATCCTAAGCATCAGTTACCATCATCACTTTTTTAACATACTCTCTTCATGCATTCAGCACCTTTAAAAGGAAAAACGTCAATCGACACCAGCCTCGCCACAGTGTGTGATTTCTTCACAACCTATGTGACACATTTAGCAAGGGAATATCACATAAACAGCAGGATAAATTTATCTTTAACAGGTGATGAGTGCTTAGTTTTGGATCAGACCTATTTTAATTGAAGGAGGAGACAGTTACCGTATTTGGGCCCCTCACTACAGGAAGGAGATTGAAGTGCTGGAGCGTGTCCAGAGGAGAGCCACCAAGTTGGTGAGGGGTCTGGAGAACAAGTCGTACGAGGAGAGGCTGAGGGAACTGGGCATGTTTAGTTTGGAGAAGAGGAGGCT
>VXBJ01001159.1:31773-74287 GCA_013400055.1 Nycticryphes semicollaris | reverse complement strand
GTTTTTTTTTTTTTTTTTTTCATGTGGTTGGACTCGATGATCTCAAAGGTCCCTTCCAACCACTAAGATTCTGTGATTCTGTGATTCTGTGATTCTGTGATTCTGTGATTCTGTATTTTTGACATAGTGCTTTTCCCAGTACTGCCATATCTTGTTAACAAGACAGAAAGACGTGAAAGCTTAGAGCTTCCTCTGTGTGGTCACACAGTACCACACTTGATTGTCCTAGCCAGATTTTTGTTTTCCCAACCCTCAGAGACTCTTGCAGTTGAATTACACAATGTTTTCTTGGGCAGCATCTGTGTAGCAGAAATCTTCAGCCTCCAGAAAGGCTTGGGAAGACAGACTGCTTCCATACACGTGGTTGCTTTTGTCAGCACATAAATCAGCTCCTGAGAGGTCTTAGAGAAGCAGTGGTGGTCCACGGAGGAGTGTCTTCGTTGAATAGGAGGTGCCAATCCTTCTAAGTCTGCCTGAGAAAAACAATGAGCTGGGAAAAGCCCAGGAGCCTGGAACTTTACAGTTTTAAAATTTTCAAGGTGCTTTTTGTGATAATGTGACTTCCTCAACAGACAGTTCTACAGGAAATTACAGAACATTTTTAGCCAGGATTACTTAACTTGCAAAAGATGGGCGCCACACATTGCAGAACATTGCAGACACAGCAGAAGTATTCCACAGGAGACCATACAAAGAAGAAACTTGCATTATCAAACAGTTCCTCATAGGCAGACACTGATCTCATGGGATTTGAAGGGACTTGTGCTACTACTTCTATTGCAGCAAAATCATGTTTTCCAGCTATTCGGGGAGTCACAAAACATTTCTAGTTCTCTGGAACATCCAAAGGTTCCTTTCCGTAGTTCACTCATAACCAAATGAGTGAGAACAGCTCCAGCAAATGCCTTTGGAAGAAAGACCATTTGTAGAAAGTAGAAGATGCCTGGAGGTCAATCTGCACACATGACATTCATGTGAATTTGAAGCTGTCCCCTCTCTGAAGAACAGTTGCCTCACTAAAAGCCTGTATAGTTTAGCGGGAGTCCCTGCTTTCCATCAAGGATCATGGAACATACTCTTGGTGTATAGCAGGGAAACTTCCTCTCTCAGACATAGGAGGGATGGTTTCCAGCCTCACATCTTCCAACCATTTAGGACAGGACTGCTTTGAAAACTCTCCTTGACTGCTATTTTTCTACACTAATCAAAGCATCTGAGTCACTATCAAAGAAGTCAGACACTTGCAGGGCATGCACATAACTGATTTCACTATTTTTCTTTTCAGGCTCTAGTTTCTCAGCAGCTGCTTTGGCAGTACCTTCAAGTGGAGCAGCCTTAACTGTTGTCAGCTTACCACATCCCAGTTTGCATGCCCTACTTAATTGCTTGAAATTCAGAGGTATTGAGCACCTGGGATTCTGGTAGAATTTAATGAGAGCTGTGGCTGCTTCCTCACCTATGAAAAGTGAGGCCCAGAGGACTTCTTTTGAAGACGTCAATTGCTATCCTCTGCCCTGACTTCCCATATTATTTCCAAACAAGCATCTATTACTCCCCATGCTGGTAGGTTTAGCTTTTGAATGTTAAGCGTCCTGGTCAAAGGTGTCAATTTTAGTCTAACTTTGTCTGGTTTAAAAGGGACAGGAATTATATTACTTTATAATTCCCTCTTAACTTTGTTCTACTCTATATCAAATATGAATTATTGACACAATCACCCCAATCTGTCACATTTGATGAGACACGCATACCATGGGATACGTTAAATGGAGAGTATAAGCTTAGAAACATATGCCAGTAAATCTGAAAGTGAATTAATTTCTAATTCAGTGTATGAAACAAACAACAATGAGGAATATTATGAAGCTTCGTGATCTAAAAGTCCTAATAATGAAAAGTTTCAGTGAAATCTGACAGGGTAAACTGGAGTCCCTTATAAAAAATACTTGAAAACAGACACATGCACAAACACACACACAGAGTCCAACTAGCAATTATGATTTAAGGACTAGATTCCAAGGCTTTCAGTCATGCTGGATGGCACCTTACCTTCCCATCCATGAAAGACCTCATTGAACCAATAGGACCATTTGTGGAACAAGGTACTATTCAGCTCAGGAGTACAGTGAAAGAGATCAGAATCCAGCCCAAAGTTGAAAGCAAACAGGAAATTCCAGTAGCATATCTCACAGTAGTCAACGGGAAAAAAGAGTCAGCATTCTCCAGTGGCTCCCATACTAAGATACTGCAGCCATCCAAACACACCAGAAAATAACTGAAATATCACGTATCTAGCAAATCATCTTCACCATGTATTTGCATATAGGTGTTGATTAGACATATTGCCAGATGATCAGTGGGAAATCACCTGGCTCATCAGGTATCTCTCAGGCCTTGGCATTGCAAATTTTTGTTTAAAGAGCTTTTACATGTAGAAGTGTTTCACAGTCATTGCCCGATGAATGAGGAGTGGATTTGACTCTTTAAGGTGGCTGTCTAGCTAGTAGGCATTGCCATATCAGTTCAAGAATACAGCACATACAAAATTGTTAGGTCAAACCATACTGAGAAAGAAACCAATCGTGTAAGTTACTATAAACATGCTGAGATGGCTTATAGGGAAGAAAGAGAGAACACATGAATGCATAAACGTGTGAATCACAGAACCATAGAGTCATAGAATTGTCTAGGTTAGAAGGGACCTTTGAGATCATCTAGTTCAACCATCAACATAGCTGATAAAGAACAATGACCCATCACTAAACCACATCACCAGGGACTAAGCCAACCCATCTTTTAAATACCTCCAGGGATGATGCCTCAACCACTTCCCTGGGCAGCCCATTCCAATGCTTAATAACCCTTTCTGTGTAAAAATTTTCCCTAGTATCCAATCTAAACTAACCTGGGGATTAACCCATAGGTCAAGTGACCTTTCCCTCTCCAGTCAGATATTTATTTACAGTAAAAATAAAATATTAGTTCAGCAGCTAACTTCTTCCTCCACTTCTTGGAGTAATTTTTATAGGATAGCAGATCTTCTTGATAAAATTACCTGAGTTTTCAATATTGTGAGAAAAACAGCAGAGAAACGGAAACTACTTCAAAAAATACTGCTTGTGTGCAAATGCTACTGAAATCCTAGAATATGTATTAATTACAAGTTATCATGGGCAATTTGGCTTGGACATTTTAGACAGAGAAAAATAGAACACTGAAACTAGAAAAGTCTCTCTCAGCTACTGAACTTGCCCTCTTCACAGAGTACATCAAACTGACTACAAATAACTAAGCCATAATTAAAAGATCCAAAAAGACTGTTGTACTGTAGTTGTGGAGAGGAAAATCTTGTAGCATAGCATCTTCATACCCAGGAACAATCAGTGTCAATGAACCAATTGCTAAAAGCAGCTACAGGGACCAATAGAAAAAGAGAAAGGCAAGATCAGTGAGACAGCACACCTGAGATACAATAGAAAGAAACTCCATTGATGGATAGGAGGGAAGCCAACAATAAACAACACTAATTCCATATTTTATTCCCATTTTCAATGCCAATTCTTTCCTGAGTGGAAGGAAAAAGAACCACTAAAAAACCTGCCTCTTGCCAGCAGACATGATGATCAGAGCACAAATGCAAGTATGGATAGATGGACAGACAACAATCTTTGCCAAGTTTACTTGTTTGACCACAGATGGCAGTAACTTTACCTTCCACCAAACTGAAGACTAAACAGCAACTTACATTACTGCTGTAGGTTGCTGAGGTTCCTCTCAGGCATTGAACTCCCTTTGCTGGATTGCTGTCTACCTGATGTGCCTTAAAAGCACTTGAAACTCCTTCAGGTAAAATAAAGTTCAGACAGTGCCCCACAAGATCTTCCTGAAAACCACATGTTGTACTAGAAAAACAAAGATGATACCTTTCCATGTGCAATGACAGCCAGAGGATGTGTCACAGACAGACTGGGACAAAGATAATCACCCTTTCCTGCTCTTTGCAGACTTCTGTATGCAGGACACTGACGTTACAGTATACCATGCGCAGTTCCAGACTGCAGACCACCTATGTATACCTCACAAGTTATAGATATTTCTTTCCTAAGTAAACACAAGTGTGCTTTTCCAGATTTTCAGCTTTGTTAGAGGGCTTTATTACAGGCACACCAAGTTTGTCAGGTGGCAGAGTGGGAACCCTCCTTTTTCTTCTCACTGATTGGGAAATACAAATTTGGGTCCTGGCACTCGGCTTCAGACACACTAACCAAATAGACTGCAATCTGATTGCTCCAGGGACTGCAGATACCATATGGTCTCAGAGATGCCACCTTGTAAGCCTCACAGGGCTGCTCACAGCTATGCCCAGTCTCCCTTTCTATTCTTCTGTTATTTTCATCTCACAAGACCTTAGGAACGTAATTCCCCAGCTTCACAAATACAGCCCACTACAGTGACTTCCTCTGAATCTTCAAGTGTTTTCACTCTCCTGGTGCTAACCATCACTGACTTACACAACCTAATCTCTTTCTATACAACGAGCCCTTTCTTTACCACACTTTCAAGACATTTCTTTTATATTGAATGTTGTGATGAACTACTGACTTCTGTGCCAGCTTGATTTACCAAAAGACTAATCAGACAACAATTGAATCGATGCTCTGCTGAAGAGACCATTGAAGCTTCATTTGAACAGGTTACCAACATCACTGCTACTTCTTTTTTCTACTAACAGAGCTTCTGAAAGTTATTAGAAATACTGTGTGCTGTTCTCTGCTAGCTTAGTTTCCCTATTTGGAAACTTGACATCTTTTCTGAAGATAGCTTCTGGCTCTTTCTTCCCAGTTCTGGCAAGATTATTTGAATGAGAAAAATAATAAAAAAGCACAGTAACAAGGACCCTCCCCTTTATTGAATTTCTTAGTACTCAAAGCTTTGAATATACTTTAGAGAAGGTGGTAACCCTTTTAAATTAGCTTTGCCTTCTCTTCCCACATGGCATAAATGACCTAAAGAATCCTTACCTCCGGACTAACTGAATTGTACCCATTAATGAGCTCTGAAAGGTACACATATCATAGGCTGGTGACTTTGCCCAGTTTTCTAATCAGGATAATGACTACAACTTCCTTCTATGACTATTCTCAAGACTGTGTAAATGTGTAATACTACAAATAATAGGGACATGGATTTCTGTTGCATAACTGAATAAGAATCATAAGCATGTGGGTTATATGTTCAGTGGCAATTATACTTTAAATAATAAATGAAGTCAAATAACACAAGAAACACACTACCAGAAACTTAAAAACTCTTTATTTACATCACCATTTTTGCCCTTATTGTGCTCATGCATAGTTAAGCACAATTTCAGGCACACATTATGTTGAAGCAAAGTATTGATTGCCAGATGTCTTCCGGTTGCCATGTTCCTCATTCAAAATTTGTCTTAGACCACTTCACCAAACATTTCTCGGAAAACACATAGTTACTTGCATATATTTCCTTGTCACACACTGCCAGTGGTTCTGCACAGCAAATTCATGGGCATAGTGACTTATAAGATGCCTATTCATTTACTCCAGGTCCTCAACATACCTATAAAATTCCTAGGTGCAATAAGGGTAAGGTTTAAAAATGCTAGGTATCAAACAGTTCATGCTGCAGTTCATGCTTGTATGATATCCATCCCAAAATACTGTAGGAAAGATCAACACAAAAGGTTGTTGAAGTGGAAGGTTATTTGATTAAAAAACCAACCCTGTGCTACAGCATGTGTCTAGGAGTCAGACACTAGGAGCTGTGCCTCCAGGTGCCCTATCCAGCTATCAAGCACTGGGACAGACACACTCAGATGGACTCTTCAGCCCCTTTGGATTGACACGAAGGCCAAGAGACACCAACTACTGAGTCACCAGGGCCTACTGGGGTCTTCTCAGACTGCTGATCACGTACAGGCTTTGGATGTGTTTTTTTTGTAACTCGTAAGAGCTGACAGAAATCAGTCACTCCATCCTGTCCCACTTACCAGTTGTCTGGTTTTATCCAGTGGCCTCCATCTGCATGTTCTCAGAAGTGGCAGGTAGACATGTGCTTGGATATTAACAAGCACTTAATCAAAGTGCTAGAGGTGCCATCGACACATGCAATTCTTTCATCCCTACTGCCAGTCTTTCCGTCAGTCCCAGAATCTCCCTTTCCTTTACTCCAGTCCTATCGCTCTTAGGATTTTCTGCAATATCAGCATCAAGCGTCTGGGAAACGTTAGTCAGAAATAGGATAACCAAAAAGGGTTGAAGGCTCAAGGTATGCCACACAGTGGCCTGTCATCAATGATTTTATTCCAGAAAGTGGTGGGTCTGAATCTATAGCAGAGGAACACAAACATGAGCAAGGTGGCCTTGAGATGTTCTTAAGGCAGAAGATCTGCACCATCTAGAGACCTATTTCAAGGTGAACCTTGGGAATTAGATGACAAAGGGTTACTTAGTCATAACTCTTCCCAAAGGGTGCCATAAAAGAGTCGTCTTCGATCAACTGTGAACTGTAATTTCCTCTGCAAAAAACCTGGCTCCTACATTTTAACACAACATTCTTAACTTGAATCTATATTTAATTCATTTTTCCCTTTGGTATACAGGGTATTTAGCCATCTGTGACATGGTTACACTAGCTACCAGATTCCCTTTGCTGCTATGAACGCTGACAATTCAATAAAGTCTAATTGACTACCTTTTCAGAAGGACCCAGATTAAGAATAATTAGCACACAGATGAGTAATGCTCAAGATTCCGGTGATGTAGTGATTTGATCAAATTCAGCATACCTTAGGGGAGATATACTGAGCAGCAGTATAAATAATAATCAGATTTATTGCAAGAAAAATGCACCACAGACATTTTATATTTACATGCAAACATTCCTTATTAATTGAAGATTAGCCTCAGAAAAAAAGGCATTGTGAAGAAATTAAGAAATCCTTTAATTAATCATGATTTGGAAAATAAAGAAAACATTCATACAGTTAGGTGTCAAGACAGATAAGAATGATGCAACACTGAAGGAAAGAGCTAAGTCTTGACTAACACAATATACGTGGAGAAACTACACGCAGAAAGAGGCGCTTGCCTGCATGGGCATCTGTGTGTCTGTGCACACACTCAGATATACGCATATGCCATTGATCATATATTCCTGTGGTGGGATCTATGTAGTTAGGCTGAAAAGGAGACTGGCAAGAATAGCTGTGTACAGTAAGGACCAGAGAGAAAAAAGGAACACCAATGAGCCTATGCTGACCTTCTTTCTTAGAGCTGACGGGGTGAGGACATTAAGAAGCAAGGAAGAAGGTCTAGCACACTCTAAATACACTTGTACTGAGAACAAGAAAAGTGGTAAAGTTTTTCCATCCTGATGAATTTTTGCTTTGACATCAGGTGAGAAGTGTGCAGGATGGAGGTGCTGAATGGTCACAGCTATCTCTCCTTCTTTCAGTCATGCAGGAAGTAATTTACCTTACCAGAAATGGAGCCTTTCCACCATGGAATTTGACAAAATTGCCAGTGCGATGCAAGTCTCTGTCCAAATACCTCAGTGGAACTCTTGGCCTCCATGAGTTGCAGCACAATGAAACCATAGCTTCCCTCTTCCCTCTACTGCTGCAGAAGAGGAGTGTTGTCACTTCCACAACCACTCCCATGCACTCCAGTGAAGCTCAAATGGGTTCCAGCACATAAAACAGGAAGACACAGCGCAGAGGAGCTGTCAGCTTGCTGGCGTCACAACAGAAGTGTTACCTGAAGTGCTAATATAGCCTTTGCTGTGAGATATTTCAGTGTTTCTCCTCAGTGCCAGAGGACTACACCCTTGAGATATCCCAGTGAGGAGTGGAGAAGGGAGGGTTAAACCTCATTTTACAGAAGGAGTGTGAGGCACATTCGGAGACTTGCCTAAGGTGGGAGTGTCAGCCCACTAAACTGTTGACTCCACATTATGTTGCAGCTTTACAACTCTCATTATTTAGTCTTATACTGAAAATTCAGCCACATTATTAGTGTAATTTATTTCAAACAACACCAGCTGGTCATGATGAAGTTCTCATTAAAATATATCACCATGATAGTGTAAATATATATATCACAGGTGGGCTCAGCAAAGAAAGTCTGCTCTTACTGATAGTCACTTCAGTGGATGCACTTGAGTTAAGCCATACTGGCAAGCAAGAAATGAACCAGGCTGCTGCATGCACACTGGTGTTGCCTTTTTTCATGCATGGCCTTGCAACATCTGGATGAGCATCTCCTGTTTTTTGTGTTGCAGTAATTTGGTTCACGGCAGAAACACCAGAAATCTACAGGCGATACCATCTGTCCCTTCAGGGCTTCAGGAAGGAGGTGAGAAAGGCACTGGAAATATGCAGAATCACACTATGTTCCAGTTGAAGTGTGGCTATTCTCATGCAGGCTCTCCTTTGGCACAACAGAGAGCATAGACTGAGGGCTGGAGTGAGGGGAAATAGATGGGAAACTCAGGTGAAGACTTAGCCCAAGTGGGATCATTTAAGAAACTTCAGAAATTGACTTTGTATCTTCTGGCCAATCTTGGAGATAGGTACTGCTCTTTCATCTTAGTCAATATCACCTCTACAGTTTAAGACCTTTGCAGAGCAGTATCTGTCATGAGAGATCTCTATGCTGGATCTGTTCTGTGAGGAGCATCTGACCAGATGATTTCCTAGAAATTAGTCCTTTCTACCTAAAGTATTCTGTAAATCCAGCTTTTACTTTACAAAATATAGAAATGTGGTCAGGAATTGAGCTAGTTTTGGATTGTTTGGAGGTTTTGGGTTTTTTTCTTTCTGTCATGGCACATCTTTTATGGGTGATATTTTTAGCATGGAACAGGCTGTAGATGTGTTTCAGATAGGGGAAATGTCTTCCAAGGAGATATCTCTAGCTGATTGAGATGGAAAGCAAGGACAACCTTGACTCACAGAGGGGAAAAAATGCATTAATTTTTGGCACCATTTCAGAGAAGATTTTTTATTTAGTTAGCTTTTTTCCTCTTCTGTAAAGTTCACTCAGCATTGTCTTCATTACTAAGCAGGCATGCTTACTGAAAACTGCCAGTTTAGTCCAGCCTATGTTTAGATACAGGAAGTTTTATTTTACTTTATCTTTAATAATATCTTTTTCCAGTGCTACGAGAACACTCTTGGTTCCATACTACCACAAATCTTACATTTGTGGTAGCTAATGAAAGTTTAAAACCTATTAGATTACAGAAAGCAGGAGTAAAAGTGGCTCTAAATATGGTTCTACCTTCTCACTGGCAAGTTAATGACAGTATTACCAGTGACCTCCCAAAACCTTCTACCCAAAAATTTGTCCTGAAAAGTTGTGTACTGTAGACCTCACTATAAATGTGAGTGGTGGTATATCATAGCATACAAGATGGAGGGGTCACTAACTGTAAATTTATTTTTCTACATAGCATCAGTAAAGTCTCAAAATAGTCTTTAGGTAAGGCTTAACTGGTCTGTAAAATCTTGCTGACACTTTAATAGAGCCTGGGGGGCTCAATTTTGACAAACTCAATTGTGAAGGGTAATAGGAGACTGTTAAAACTCAGGTAAAGCTAAAGAATGTATGCTAAAACCATATGTGAATAAGAACAGGGCCAGAGCGGAATAGAGAAAAGGAAGATCAGCAGCACTATTAACTTTGACATAAGGACATCCATGAAACATAGCACTGCATGAATGCAGCCCTAGCACCATACAAGAACCTGCTAAACTGAGTGCCTTTTCTTGCAGAGAAACACTTATGACCTGGACTATCAAACTAGTCTATCAACCTGGACCAACCAGATCCCAAGGAACTTAGAGCTGACCCTCTTCAAAGGCAGTTACCTACCAGTCAGTTTACCTTCTCCAAATAAGTAAATTTCTTTTCCTGAGTCCAAAGATTTGGAAGGAAGTCCAAGTCCCAAACCTTGAAGCAAATACATTCACCCCACACCAGCTATGAAAAAGTCAATGTCCTTGGTATCTGCACCACAAAGAGTTACAAACACAAGAATCCCATTTTCAGAGGAAGACAAGCAACTTTTTACTTGAAGCCATGGTCTCCTACCCTTTAAGAAACAGTTTCCCAAATTTGTTCTACACACGTATCATTACAAAAGTAAGAGAGAAGGAGAAGATATTCTGCTCTTTGAGTGTCACTTTGAGGTAGCATCCCCTGCAATGCAGTGTGCAAATCCTGCAGTTAAATATCAGCCAGATAGTTTAGATCAGTCATTTAAAACATTCTGGTTTTATCATAGTCTTTGCACAAATCAACATTTGATGACTAAGATTTCTGGCCTGAAAACCCTTCCACTTCTCACTATATATTTCAAAGGTACATTTTGAGAAGCTTGTGGCTCACGCAAAAAACATAATAAGAAACTGGGAGTTTGTTGCATTCCATCTAGGATGGTCTCATAAATAACACACCAGTTCAAAATCATGCCAATAAAACCTCATAAAAGTACCATCCAGTTTGTCTCATGTTTATAATTAAAATGGAGCAGGCATATTTATAAGGCTTCATTCTCAGACCATGTAGCTTCATCAAAAACACAAAGAGAAAACAAACAAAGCACTTCTTACAGCAGCTTGCAGCAGACAGTTTCAAAAAGGCTTTTTAATAGCTTTGGGGGCTTGCTTTTCACAGTTGTAGGGCCAGCCCACAAAAAACATGCTGGGTTTCCTGTTTGGATAAACGGCGGACCTGTCTAGCCATGTAATGTTTCATACAAGTATGGAATGACTCATGACTCTTCCCCTGTTTCAAGGCAAAGACAGGTGAAAGAGAAAGTAGAACAAACACAATTTGCATGATAACTGTAGACAAATTTTAAAAGGGATTTTCAGGGGAAGGGTGGGAGGTTTGGGGAAATGTATGTCTGTTTGTATATGCATGCAATTCTTGCTTATTTTGTTCAAGTGAGATTTTATCTTGACTGAGGTGTATGAATTACTGTAGAAATATGAAAGTATAAGTGCTCTCAAGAAGACATCTGTTCCACATCACTGACAGATGTCTGTCTGACCCATTTTCAAGTTTGGAAACAAGGATTCCAGAATATCCTTAGAAACCTGGTTCCAGTGCTCTACGATCCCTATAGCCCCAGCATCTATTTGAATTCTGTAAGTACCTCTTGCTTCAGCTTACTCCACCCATTTCTTTTTACACCATTTTCATGGAGAAAAGACAGGTAAATTTTATTTTCTTTATAACATTTGCAACAACATTTTTTTTTGCATACTCTATGTGCATTATGCCTCCTTCTGACAAAAAATAACTCAGTTAATTCAGCTTTTCTTTATAGAAGATGTTTTCTAAGCTGTGTTCTTTCTCCTTCCAAATGGAGAATGATTTCCAAAACCTCTATACTTTGAAATGTGCCATCACCCCTGGACACAGACATAGTATTACCAGGTCAGGGCCACTACCCAGGGCAGACCTAAATAGTTACTTCCCAGTTATTCACTAAGCCACATTTCTGAAAACTGCTCCCAACTTAGTTGTTTCCCATTTAATATTTGTGCATTTGATTTTTTCTTCCTCAAAAGTAATACTTTACACTTGTCTTTATTGAATTTTGTCCTATTGATTTCAGACCCTTTCTTCAATTTATCAAGCTCATTTTATATTCAAATCTTGTTCTCTGAAGTGTTTGCAGCCCCTCCTAGTTCAGTATCATATGCAATTTTAAAAAGTCTTCTACATATTCCATCATCAGAGTTGAAAATATTGAATAAAGTGGACCTAAGACAGACCTCTGTGGTATCTTATTTGATATGCTTTCCCAGTTTGACAACAAACCATTGATAACTTCTTTACTGATAAGCCAAATTTTTCAAACAGTTTTGCACCCATCACATAATAACTTCATCTAAACCATATTTCTCCAGTTTACTTATGAAAATGTCATGTGGATGTGTGTCAAAAGCCCCGCTAAAGTCAAGATCTATTACATCTGCTGCTTCTCCCTTATCCACTGGGCCAGTTACCCTGTCAAAGAAGGAAATTAGATTGCTTTGATGTGATTTGTTCTTGACAAACCCATGCTGGCTGTTTCTTATCACCTTATTTTCCTCTAGGTGTTTACAAATTGATTGTTCAATAATTTGCTCCTGCATTTTTCTCAGTATCAAAGTCAAGCTGACTGGCCTATAATTCCCTGGGTCTTCCTATTTCCCCTTTTTAAAGATAGGTTCTGTGTTTGCCTTTCTCCCCTCCTCTGGGACCTCACCCATCTTCCAGGAGCTCTCTGAGATAATTGCTAATAGTTCAGAGATCACTTCAGCTAGTTCCTGAAGTACTCCAGGATGAATTTCATCTGGCCCTGATGACTTGAATATACCTAATTTATCTGAATATTCTTTAACTTTTCCCTGTAAATTAAATACCTTTCTGCCCAACATGTGTTACACAGTTTTTATGCTCAAAGGCACTATTCCTGATACTGTAGTTTTAATTTATTTTGACTGGTAAAGCAGTTATCCTTCACTCCACAACGTCAACAAAGAAGAGCAGCTGTATCCAGTAAATGCTCACAAGGAATGATGGCCCTAAACCCAAGCATACGAAGTTTCAAAAGTATCTGCTATTCCACCTCTGGAGACTAAGCACGCAGTGGACAGTGGCCCGCATGAAACCCAGTTAGACTTCAGCACCCTCTTATGCCTTCAAAGCTTGCTAGAAGACAAGTCCAAGGCTGATCTAGTTGTAGAACCTCAGAATTCCAGGAGCTGCTTTGCACTTTGAGTGAAATCCAGGCATCAGCCATTTCTCCACCTATTTTTCCCAAACCTGTAAGCATTTCCAAAACACGCAACCCGCTTATACAATCAAGCTTCATACAAATTGAAGCAAGGCCATCCACTAGGAGAAAAAACAAAAATAAATTGATATAGAATTATACCTGCAGGGCTATGCTGGTTCTCTTCCTCAAATAAAGTTACTTCAAGCTAGGTATGGCTGCAGAATGACCCTTAGTAGTTGCCCTTCTTTTTCACCAGCTCTGCTCTTGTTTACGAAGCAGTCCTTACCTCTGCTTCTCAAATGCACACCTGACATACTTGCTGTACTTGCAATTAGGGCAGGAGAAGACCATTGTTCATGTTTTCCCCTTTGTCTCTTTTACACAAGTATTTCTCACTAGAGACCTAAAAGACAAAATATTGATTTTTTTTTTCTTTTTTTTTCCTAAATGGCTTGTTCTTTTTTATTATGTTATCCCAGTGGTTTTAATTTCTTACTGCCTACTTTGATGTAGCAACCTAAAGACAGCTAAAGATGAAGTTCTAACCCTAAGGCCTTGAAACAAAAGACACAACATCTGCTCTCTGTCCCTCAGAAACAGAAATAAAATGGCTTAGTTGAAAGAAATCCACAGCAAGGAGGGTGTGAAGAAACCTTTCAATCTCCTTACCTGTCGATTAACACAAAGGATGTACCTTGGACTTTGGAATGGCCTTTCTTACAAGCAGGAAAGCATCTTCGAAACCACCCATAGGCTACAAAGTTCTACTGACTCCAATCCCACAGTGAGCTTTGGGGTGGGCAATGCTGTGGGTACGAGCGGAAGCCTCAGGGAAGACACATGAGCACAAGATCAGTTCAGAGGTGGCATCTGGCAGCAGCAAATGAAGAATCTTTGAGCAACCACATTTCAGAAGTTTGCAAGCATATCATCTATAACTCAAGCAGGGATTCCTTGAAAAATATGGTCCTCCCACTACTTTTATACTCAAGGAAAGTGTCACTAAATTAAAGGCTTCTGAATGAAAAGTACTACAAGATACTTAATTTCAAGAAAGAAATTAGGGGTCTCTGTGGTAAAAAAAAATGCAGAAATAACCAGTGGTGTCACACATAAGCTCTGTCTGTACTTCAGCTAGTAGTCACCAAGTACGTCAGACTAGACCGTAGGAAGTTCCAGTGCACCCTACACAAAGCAAGTGCTATCAGAAGCAGACTCTCACCCAGGATGGATATCCCATGGCCTATCTGTGCACCATTCCCAGGTCAGGCCACCAGCCTGGGGACTGAATGTGCTCTATTTACTTCAATGCAGCATCTCCTTTTGCAAGCTGTGCTCCTGTACCCCATCATTGTGTGCCTCCAGGGAGAGCCCTGCTTCTGGTCCTTCCTGACCGCGTGGTTTTCTCTACTGCTAACCTTGTCCTCTATGTGGGTCTGTCCCAACCTTGGCAAAAGTTCCTTTTCTGAACTTTGTGAGATTCCTGTCAGCTCATTTCTTCACTTACCTTTGAACCTTAACTATCACTTACCTGTCACTTACCATAGGTCACTTACTACTTCTGCACTGGGATCAGCCAGCAATGATACCACAGAGAGACAGAAATGCAAGATGAGAGACATGGGGCCAATATCCCATAAAACAGACAACAAGGCAGAAAACAGGCAGGATAATAGGGTAAATGCCAATGGATGATACAAAGACTCATCAAGAGCTAGTAGAGTGCAGTGACATAAAACTGCCAGAACTTAAGTCTTGCCAGTCCCTGACATGATATCACCAGAGCCACTGACAGTAACAAGAGCTGTTGCAGGGAATCTTGGCAGGGAGAAAATAACTTTAATGGTGTTAAACTCTTCTTTCATTCCCACAATGATCCATCCAGTTTAGGACTGACTTTTACAAATAAGAAAACCTGGAGGAGCTCTCTCTAAGATGTAATGGTGCTGTAGAGAAAGGATTAATTTTTCTTAACTGTAAGACACTTCTATTCCAAAAAGACATAAAACCCCAAAATGTTAATTGCATCCCAAAATCACAGAAATAAACCAACAGTAAGCTCCAAAGATGCTTTTTCATGAGGGAAAATGAAATGGGTATGAGCAGCGGAGCGCATTCACATCTGGACCCACGTCTAAGGTTCCTTTTCATTTATGAGGACTGATGATTAGAAGCTAAGCTGCAGTTCAGGCCAAGCACAGCTCCAGTGACTCTGGGAACAGCAAAAAATAAAGAAATTATGTTCAACTTCATCACAGATTAGTGATAAATATAATGATTCATGTACTCAGAAACAGAGAGATCATGCTTATTGCAACACACAAAAAGCACAATTTGACAAAAATATGTTCTGCAATAAAAACAGACAACCTGCTTTCTAGCATTAGTTGCAAAAAGAAGCTTCCATTAATGCCTCTGAAATAAAAGCACAAGCAATTCACAGCCCTTAAAATCATTCTGTCTGCTTTCTGTGACCAGAGCAGGCTCAATGTTTTCTCAAGCAATAGGACTGTATGTCACAAGTAACCTCTGGCCTTTATTTAAAAGCACCTGTACCTCACCTTCTTCTATGTAACTCCTAATGCACTCTGTGAAGATAAAGAATGCAGAAAACCTAAAAATACACAGCAGCAGCAGCAGATGTGCCCTATGCAATTGGCAGAGCCATCTCCACCAATGTCAGCATGCTGCCAAGTTTTGATTTGGTTCCAGAGGTGAAATTGTACCCTCCTGGCCTTGATCAAGAACTTCCAAAAAATGGTCATCTTCAGTGCGTGCCAATTAGCACCTTCTTTTTCAGCAATGTAGAATAAGATGGCAGAGAGAAGGAAACGTCAGTCCCATGCATGTTCGTTCTTGACACACTTCAAAAACAAGTTCCTCTCTTGAAAGTTAGGCTGGTGTTTTCCTGTTACAGAGGTGTTCCCTCCAAAGAGACGCCCCCAAAAGGCAAGAAGAATATACATCTGCACACTGGAGAAGTGAAAGTCTCTCTTCATTGATTGTGGTGACAAACTTCAGGTGGGATGTAATAGCCAGGGTCTCATTTCTTATTATGTTGAACATAGTAATCATGTTAACATATGTTGGTATGTTCCTTCAGTTTCCCTGACGAGCTAAAACCCAGAGAGGACTTACGAGATCAAATGTTCTTGATATTCTTGATACTCTTCTCTTTAACCTGGTCTGGAGTGAGACCTGGACAGGTCTTCTCCCTGCTGACGCAGGATGTTCCGTACCTCCTAATTCATCAGAATTTTGATCAACTTCAATTCAGTTGCTGCAATGACACCTTTGGGCTGGCATATTTTGTTGTTTTCTTAACAACTTCATTTTATCTGGGAAGAATAACTGAAATCTAATGACATTATTTCTATCTGGGTGATTTACTCCAAGATATACTTCAAGGTATACTTTTCAACATGTTCCCTAGTTATGGTCTATAAACCTTCCCAGGAACAGCTAGAGGCAGCATGGACAAAGGGAAAGGTCTTGTTTGCAATTGACCTGTGAAGGAATGACTGTCTCAGTAAAGAGAACTGAAGAACAGAAACACACATTTCATATAGAAACATCATCTGAGAAACAGAAAAACTCTGAGTTTATTCTGGAGAGTAAAATAGAATCTGGCCTGAAGAATTTAGTGAGTGGATAGATAATCAAACTCACTCTTCCCTTCAGTACCTCTGATGCTGGCAAGGAGCACATCTTTCTTTGGTCAGGGGGAATGCAAGCTTGGCAGGCCAGGTAGTGACATGACTTTCATCAAAATGGGAAGCTATCAGGAATGGCTACTTCCTCTGTTTATGTGGCAAAGTTGGCTCTTGCCAAGGATGTCAGATGCTAGACTGTTCTCCCACTTTTTCTTCATTTTTTTATCAGTCTTCATGCTCATTTCTTTGTTGTTTCAACATAGCAGGTGATCTGTTTTGGACAGCCAGTAAAACAAATTTATGAACTGCCTGAAAAAGCCCACAGGGCCGCAAGCAGGCTCTCTATTGTTTGTTTATGTTATTTTTAAGAGTATCACCACAGTACTGGAGGAACATGGCCAGATCCTCAGCTGATGTAAACCAGCAGTGCTTTACTAGCTTCAACGCAATAGGGTTACTTCTAGTCAGGCCTTTACTGCTCTAATTCAACTGCTGGAGAAACATCAGCAGAAGGTCTGACCTACCTATTACTTTGTGCATGCTAGCTAGCAACTACATTTTTTCCCTCCAGTGGAGTCAAGATAGTGATGTTTTTCTGGGGTGCCATCACAAACAAGATACTGCGGGGACTTCTAAAAATGCTGCCTGAACCACCGTGGGAGAGCTGAAAGTGCCAAACTATATCTGCAAAATGCAAACTTGCGTTTTTGCACCCAGCTGTTCTGAGGACACGTAAAGGGCATGTCATGTTTGCATATACTTTCAACATATTACTAGCATGTAAAGACTCCTTCTATGAAGTACAGATAGCAAAGAGAAACAACATTAGAAAACAATTAGACCTATTTTTGATATCTTTCCCTTCCTCTCAGCTCCCCTTCTGTTTCTCAGCAAGTGAGCTGGTAAATGTACACAGAAGCGAGGAGAGATAGATATGTATGCCTTCAGATTCCATTGCATTTTTCACGGGTGGACTAACAATGCCTGTGTCCTCCTCTGACTCCAGCTCAGGTAGTTATATCCTGCCTTAGTAATGACCTCCCCAGAGTTTCTTTTGGACACGGGTTTTCTCTTTTAGCTTCCTGTCCTAAACAGTGTTTCTTCCTTTGATGCAAAGATAGTACCTAAAACATATCATTCCAGAACTATCAACATAAAGTTTGGCTTGCATGTCCTCTGCTTTTCAAACACCTCCCAGTGCTATTATTTATGCCTTTGCTGGAATTTCTGGGTAAAGTGATTTATTTGTAAATATAGACCTCCAAATTCACAGTTAGTTTAAGTGTGATGTCCTCCATATTTGCACCTAGGAAAATTAACCCTGGGAGGAAAAAAGTGAAAACTTGTCATGTGATTCTTCATCACACAAGTAGACAACTTTTCACCTCAGAACTGCACTGTAAAGACAAGATTAGTACCTGAGAATTACCTTCAGAAACACTAAAGATACTATATATTTTGTCAGAAAGTATTGTTTTCTCCTGAATGCAGTCTCACCTGCTATTCCCTTCTACTACCATTAACTCTTGGCAGAAGTCCATTCTAACCAAGTCTGCTACAAGAAAGCCTGTTAAGCACAGCTTGCACTTCAGGATTGCTAAACAAAGAGGCAAGTGTTTGGCTACTCGTTTTTCCATGGTTCTGGGGTTCCTGACATGCCAAGGTCAGTTTATTGCTGATTGATCAGCTGCATTTCCTTCAGTGGCTTAAAGCAGAATATATGTAACCTCCATTCATGACATGCCTTGGAATGATTTCACAAGACCTTCAGAAGGTAAGTCTCCTTCTGTTTACTTAAATGCACACAGTGCCTGGTATAAAGTTCATCTGTGGCAAAGAGAAACATTTCTGGATTCCACCCTGCAGACCAATGGAAAAAAGATGGTTCTATTCCCTCTGCTGTCACTAGTTTCTGCAATTCAAGTGAAGTTAAATGCAGGCTTGGAGCACAGGCTCCTGAAGGCTACTCTCTTGATTGTGTAAACCAGGCAACACTGGTCTTGCAATCTGTGATGCTATTCCACATTACATCTTAAACCCCATCTCCTTTGATGACTCCTCTTCGAAGAAAATAAAAAAACAAGCTACAAGTGATGAATGACAAACAGCTAATCACATCTCCAAGAGGTCTTTAAAGAAGAATCAGATAAAAAGATGGAAGTGAGTTGGAAAATGGTAAAGTCATCTTTCTTGTCCTTTTGTTTGATGTAGGATGGAGACAAATCTTCAAGCCAAGTTGTTAAAGAGAAAGAAAGGTAATGTTTTTAGTGACATTCATGGACACCACTTGCAGAGGCCACCTGTATATCACAACATTTGCAGATTTTATGCAACAACAATGACTTGATGACTATAAACAATGCTCTTGGCTATATTAGCAACAAAGAGCAGAGTGAGTTTTGTTCAAAACTGGATATTTAAAGGAAAATACTGTCAAATACTGTTTTCGAGGATGGGAGAGGGGTGGGGGGAAATCCAAAGGCATTTTCTTTCCTCCTGTTTTTCTAATCAGTTCCCAAAGTAGCTTTAGAAAACTGGTGAGGCAGACCTCGGTATTTGCTGTGTATGGACGGCTCACGTGGATTAGGAAAAAAATGTTCTGTCTTGTACCACAGTTTGATCCAACTGCCTAGCTGTATTTTGGAGATTTTGCCCTCCACTTATTTGTGTGTGGCTGGAATCAGTCAAAATCAGCCTGAAAATAACCAGTGGTCTGACTTAGTACAACTATACGCTATTCATGAAAGTTTTTGTAAGACATTGGGCCTTGCAAGGTACTGGGACTTTAAAGCACTCAGAGAGTGAGTTTCTTCCTTAAGCATGAAGGAGCCACCAAATAACAAAGAAGTCCTCTTGAAGTAATGACCAGCTTTGTAATGAACCACAATGAATTCAGGCTGAGGAAAGGAAATGGGGACTGTTCCTACACACAAAGACAATTTGACAGATAATTGCTCCTGTGAGTCATTCATGAAGTAGACTTCCTCTGATAAGAAACAAATTGCCATCATCCCTTCATTTTGTTGTCCCTTCCTTAGTCTCATGACAGAGAATGCTGCAGGACAGGGAGGGAGAGGAGGATGTTTAAGCCCAGAGGCCAAGCCCCACACTGTAAATTTACAGGTATCCAAATACCACATTTAAATGCTTTAAAAAATAAGTTTCTGACCACCATGAAATTATTGGACCTTCTTCAAAGAGAGCCCATGGGAAACAAGTTTGTCCTCTGATGTGTATGGTGCTGGTTCTGTTTCCACGGAGGCATAATTGATGACTTCAGTTTGGGGGGAATTCAGATCAAAGCACCGATGTCATTTCTCTGTGGTTTTGCCATTAATGCTATCTGATTCATTTAGCATCCTTAGAAAAAGAGGTGCAACACATGAAACCTTAAACACATTGCGATCAATATGAACACACAATCATACTCCACCCTGGATATACTGGGATATTTTACCATTCATCTCTGAAACACTGCCTTTGTGGTGAACCCGATCAAACTGTCTTTACAGACCATGCAAAGATTACAACTGGATTCACCAGGTGCTGGGTTCAGATCCATGAGACTCAGCTGAAAAAAATTTAAACAGCATACAGCAATTGCTCCTTAGATAGCAACGACTTTATAAGCCTTCCTGTTATCACAGTCAATATACTGCTCCAAGGAGGAGGAACAGGAATACATCTAGCTCAAGGTAAGGAAAAATTACAACATCCTTCCATTACTGTTTTAACCAAACACTTTCCAGTTCTCAGTCACCGGTCTCTCAGTAGGAGGCAAGCACCCAATCAGTGAGGATGAGCATCATGTTAGGAATGCAAAGCACTCAATAAAAGGAAGACTAGCTTCTCTGAAGTGCAGAAAGGCACTAACATTTGATTACCTGGGAAGACACTCCAGGGAGAAATTCATGACCACAGAAAGTAGTTTCCAAATTAAACACTGTACGATGCAAGGATTCAAAACTAGATGCAAACTGTGTAAAATGTTTGGGGGTTTTCTTTTTTTTTTTTTTCCAAAAGAGCAACAAATGGTGAATTTAGCAATAATTTCAATGAGGTCTGACTCTCCTTTGCTTGGAGTTTGCTTCAGCCATTCACCCAAGAACAACAAGTTAAAGCTGCCATGAATTAGAATGGAGTTGGCTTTACGTCTGTTTTCCATTGCTGCAAATTAAGGTGCCAGATATTAGCAAATAACTTGCAGACAGAAGGGAGAAAGGCTACCAGTTCTACTCTTCCCACATTGCAGTGAAAGCACAGGGTTGCAGGGAAGAACAAAAATTGTCTAAAGGTCTGTATAAATGCTGAATAAAAAAATGAAATCCGATGGGACTGTTCAGTACATCCACTCTACGCGGTCATAGTCCACAGGCTGATTTGAGCACTGCAGCCAGCAAGACATATAGCTTTACAGCAAGGGTACTATCTTGCTAGGTAAGTCCTTCAAATAACTGCATTGCTTGCCCTGACTCAACAGCAAGAAGAAGAGATTATGATCAGAGAAGAGAAGAGAGTTACACAAATAATCATAGACATTATTCAGAGCATCGGACATTTAGACCCTGAACTAAAAGCTCACTAAAATCACCAAGAGCCTTCCTATTGTTTCCAGTGGGCTTTGGATCTGCCACTAATCCCATAAATTTTAGGGCGGGATTTCCTCTCTCCAGATATGCTCTTAACTGATGCCTTTTTCATTTCATCACAAGGGAACAGATGAAAACCAGCTTTCCAACAGCTGTGTTGGAGATGGGGGGAGAGACTATGTGTCCTGAAGTAATTTACATATTCCCAACCCCGAGTTTTATTTATTATCAGAGCATTTCACTAGATTCTGATACTAACATTTGCCGAACTGAAGTGAGAAAAGTGAAAGAAAGTTTGTCCAGCAGTTGGCTGTATAACTTGCCATTGCTACTGGTGATCTCTAGTGGAAAGCCTCAGCAGAGTCAACCCTTACCCAAGGGTCATTCTGCCTCCTCCTGGAAGGAAAGGAGAGAGAGAAGTCCTTTCATCTGACCTTCAGTGTTAGCTTAACATGAGCTTTGACAAAGGTTATAAGACCTTTGTTCTGAGGGGAGGAGCAAGGAGAAGAGACCCTAACTCAGCCTCTTGATGAGGAATAGTTTTCTTTTATTTTATGCAGGTTGGGCATGCTGGATCCCTTTTCTGCGTACCCATTCACCCATTATCTCCTTGGCATACCATAATACTGCTATACAAGTATGCAGTGGGGGTGTATCCTTCACCTCCTTTCATGGCCCCACTGGAGTAACCTGTCACTTCCAGATGATGCCATCTGACTCTATTTCACTGAGTGAGAAACCTCAGCTCAAACACACGACAGAATATGACTAACATGAGGCACCGAGTAAGTGGGCTCTGCCAACAGAATACAAACAGCTACATTCACAAATACTCTCTGATATGTGTGTGTGTGTCAGAAAATACCTGCTGTGGCTGCATGCTGCTATTTTTTCTACTAACTAACCCAGAAGAAATTATTATGAGGCAAAATGAAAAAGAGATTAAAACTTTTCATGAGATTAAAACATTTCAGTACTTTCAAAGCAAACGCTTTGAAAATACTTCCCAGTGTTGGTATTACACATACCCTCCAGCCTGATCTAACCCCCTGTTGAAGCTAGCAGAACCCCACACATTCATTCCCACGGACATAACTCAGGCCTCATGTGTGTGAGTGATCAAGATTATTTCCAATCCCATCACTTGATGTGCATACTCAAGAGGAAAAGTCAAACAGGTGAAAATAGCAGCAAGGTCACACTTTCAATCCAACTCAGAAAGAAGGGCCTAGTAGGCATGAATTTGCAAGGATCAAGTGATAGTTCTGCCTCTGCACATACATGCTGAGGACTACCACCACCCCTCACAAGTGTTGCATGGAGGAACAGAGTCAGCATCACCACTTCCACAAACACCAGTCCCCACAAAGACTGTTACATCACAGGCACTCAAGCCAAAGGTGAATTAAACAGAGGTCCCCATTTGGAGATTTGCAGGCAGGGATCACATGTGTGAGTCTGTGTGCACATACCCAAAGCCAGCTGAACCTAAAATGAGTGTCAGGATGTAAAAAATGCCAAGAAACATTATAGGGCAATACAGGAGGAGTCAGAAGGGAAGAAAATACTTTTTCTCAAACACACAAGCTACTTTATCTCAATGACTGGTTCAGCCAGACATCCCGTCGGGTCAGTAGTAGGAGCTGACACCAACCATTGCATTATAAGCAGAATGTATATTTGGGATCAGTTAATGCTTTCCACCACAGTTAAAGCAGCTTGTCCAGGAAAAGCATATCAATTTAATCCTGCCTACAGAGCACCAGGGCTGTCATTCCCACCTGTGCTACAGAACTACTAGTGTATATTCATGAACAGTGGTCTTATTACTAAGAATACACCTAATATGTATTTCAGTGTAGCAGGAGACAAGTTACAACAGCCCTATTAAAGAAAATCGCTGAGATCACAGAATTGACACATTCTGTTTAAAGGGAGCCACACTTATACTTGATTGCACAACTAGAGACAAGTTTGTTATGTACCTCATCTTTCATGAATACTCATATTTACTAGTTTAAAACATAAGATAAAAGCCAGCCGTGCTTTGGCAAAGGAATAGGGGACAATATCAAATGATAAACTAGGCATATTTATAGGTGTAAACAGATCTAGAAAAGGAAGAGTTAGATATAATAAGCACTTGATGATATGGGGCAAACACTGTGAGACTTGAAAGCATGAAATATCCAACAACTTGTAACATCAAAAATAACAGTTGCAGGTCTTAGAGGCAAATGAAATATGAACTACAAACAACTATGCATAAGAAAGGAACAACCACATTAAATACTTTGATCTTCACTACAGAATTCAGTTTTACAACAGAACAATACAAAATTGACCAGGCAATTATTTGTAAACACTAATCATTTTGAGAGCAAGTATGGTTTAGCTATCTCATACTAAGGAGGCCACACTGCGTTTCAGCAAAACTGATAACGTTGGAAAAAGAGGCAGGGTATCAGGAGGCATGCAGAAGGAACCCTGAATTGTTAGCAGTGAATCAGGGTCACAGGTTTAGGTGACATAATACTTTCAGAATTTATAAAAAAATAAAGGAATAGAAATTGGAAATCAAAAAACCCATCCTTGGATGTTTCCACATGAGGGCTGTGTTTAGGAGAAATGGCTTATGGACTTGAAAGCATATTATATAAGGCAGTTATGTGTTCTTTGTTAAAAAAAAAAAAAAAAGACAAAGAGACATAATAAAAAAGGAACACAGACTGGAGCATGTTAATGTCAGAAGTAGAGACAGCCTGGGAAACTATTTTAAGAGATCAAGAGGAAAAATATTTAGAAAAGCATGAGTTGATTAAGAACAGGCAATGTGAATATCTAGAAAAGGAGATCAAGTCTCCCTTGTTGGAATTCACTAGGAATGATGCCTCTCAGGTCCACCAGCATTGCACATTTGGAACATCAGTGAGGTCTACTGTCATCTCCACAGAAACTTTTACACACCCTGGACCTGTTTATGGCTTTTTGTGGCCTGCACAGAATGCGAGGCTTCTGCTCCTGCAGGAAGGAATTCACTCAATACAGAGCTTCATTCTGTGGGTAGAAAATCCCCTCTGAATTAAACCCAGAGAGCAAGAGGAATCTGCTTCAGAATGCCTTAATGCTCTTTGATGCACAGCCAAAGATCATTCTCCTCTTCATATTTCCAGCACATTTAGTTCTAGTCTGCTCAGTTTTGCATTTTTCACATAACTGGCCATTGTCAATGAAGGAAGGGCTGTGACTATTTCTGTTCAGACTGGGGCTAGCATGACTGCAGAAGAAGCCTGTCTGGCAATTTGGGAAAGAAAGTATACACGTCATTTGTCTGCCACTAGACAGGCAAGTAACTGGTAGGTAAAAAGTAAGACCATCTCATCCTTCTCAGATGAGGGTGAGCCATGAAAATCAACGTGGCTCCATTTATTTCAATTCTGTCATGCCCACTTAGGGAGCAAAGTCATGGCAAGGGACTGACACAGGTAGACTGTGACCAGCTGAGGATACTGTCTGGTGGTAAGACCAGGACAGTTTCACCTGAGTCATTTAAAATCTGCCAGCTTTACCAAGCACAAGACAATTTGAGGATCACTGCAAGATGTTATTTTTGAGCACTTTCTTCTGCTGAAAGAGACAGCACTGGAGCAGACCCCAATGTCCATAGCCAGAAGCTATTAAAATGATAGGAAGAGCAACTCAAAAGAGTTTGTCAGTTTGGTGAACAGGAGGCTGGCAGAAAGAAATGTTTCTCGTTGCACAGTTATGGGAACTGTGAGAAGAAAACATCACCACAGTCTAGACACTTACACTCAGTATATCTCTTCTCACATGTGGGTCCTCATAGATGTCCTGCAGCAATGGTAAGATGAGGAGTGAGAAGACATCGTAAGAGAAACCACACATCTAGAATCAGCCACTGAATGGATAACAAGGCATGCCTCAATGGTGCACTTGTTAGCAAGAAGTGTCCTGCAGCACAATTGTGCCCAGCTGCCTCCAGAGCACAGGCACAGAGAAACCAGACCCATGGGCCCATGCAGGCTCTTGCTTGTCCCTGAACTTGTTATTTTCACAGAATCATAGAATGGTTGGGGGAAGCACAAGATTACACCCAGGAACCTCCAAGCTGTCCTTCTGAACACCCTGTTACACTCAACAGACACAGTATTGCTGCAGGAATCTTCTTTAAACCACCCACCACTTTGTGACCCTCTAGCTTGTGTTCCTCTTATCTCCCCTTTTCTCAGGAAGTCAGTCCTGAACTTTTCATCACGTAGTCCACTGACGGCGTCTCTTACATCCCTCAAAATGAAGGCATCAAATTCACAGCAGCTGGAATATGTTTGCATTTGGCAGGAACTTTGCAGCCCACTAGAATCAAGCAAGAATGGTGCACACTTCTTGGAGATGAAAAGGATTAGGAAACAGAGGGCCTGATGCTGACGTGACTCAGTTGGGCCCCTTGTATACAGAAGAAGAAGGGGGGAGAGATGGTGCTCTTATGGAGAACAAGGACAGGTGGGGTCTATATACCAGTGCTGCCATCTCAGATGCCTGTGGAGAAGAAACAATAAATACGAGATAAAGTGCTTTAAGGGTTAAGAACTTCAAGGGGATAGCCTGCACAGTCTCAAAGAAGAGATAATAAAGAGCCTGTAACACTAGATCCAGCCTCTATGTAAAGATAATCTACTCGATGGGGGCTTAATCCTAGCAAGGGCTCTATAAAGGCTGGGAAAAAAAGGGGGTATAGTGTGAACCCTGAATAGTCTAATTGATCCCAAAAGTAGAGTCCCTTTTTATATGTAAATCTCTCGTCTCTCTTCAACCTCTTGATCATTCAGGGTCTAATCAAGGAGTTTCCAAAAAGACATCTGCTGTCAGTAGGAAAGTCTATCGCCCTGTTTAATGTTCTCTCTCACCCAAGATTTGAAGCTGTGATGCCCGGAATGCCACTTTAAACTCAAAAGCTTATGCTGCTGACATGGACATCCTCTAGTACAGGTGATGGGGTCTCAGAGCAGGCCAGAAGATCTCTGCCCATCTCTCCAAGGGCCATGGCAGTGTACTGGTAAGAGAGGCAAAGTCCAAGACCACAAAAAAACTCATGAAGAAACTCGTTACTTTTGGGCATTTTCTTCTGCCTAAAGAGAAAGAAGTCACTGCGTCAAAGTATTTCAAATTAAGGCCTCATAACTTTGCTTTGGCAGCTAGCCATGTCTGTTGCAGAACCAACAAGAATTACCTGAGATACCAAGCTGACAGGCTTCTCAGGTGCTGGAAAACAGTATAGTTCAGTTTGCTGTCCTCACAGCTTTGTTATTTTGGAGAACTCAAGAAGAGGCAGAAAAGACTGCTGGTGAGCAAGGCAAAACACTGAGCAGAAGAGAGCTTCCTCTTAGACAACCCTAATCCAAGAACTGATGAAGCAACAGGCTCACTCTGTTTCCAAAAGCCAGGATCATCACTGGAGAACCAACAAGGTCACAGCTGTTGGTGATGGTGCTTCCTCTTCAGCTGCCCAACTGGCGAAGAAACATGGCCAGATGAGTCACAGGATGCAGAAGCAGCAACACAGCACCTGGTTCTCTTAGAATCATAGAATGGTTTGGGTTAGAAGGGACCTTAAAAATCACCAAGTTCCAAACCCCGGCCATGGGCCGGGATACCTCCCACTAGACCAGGTTGCTCAAAGCCTAATCGAGCCTCGTCTTGAACACTTCCCAGAATAGGGCATCCACAGTTTCTCTGCAAAACCACCCTCATGGTAAAGAATTTCTTCCTCATATCTAATCTAAATCTCCTCTCTTTTGGTGTAAAACTATTACCCCTCATCCTATCGTTAGACTCCCTGATAAAGAGTCCCTCCCCATTTAGGTACTGGAGGGCCATTTAAAGGTCTTTCTGGAGCCTCCTTTTCTCCATGCTGACCACCCACAACTCTCTCAACCTGTCTTAATGAGAGGTTCTTCATTGATGAGGATGAAGGATCATCTTCATGGCCGTCCACTGAACCTGTTGTAATAGCTCCATGTCCCTCTTTCACTAAGGATCCTAGAACTGGACACAGTACTCCAAATAGGGTGTCACCAGAGCACAGTAGAGGGACAGAATCACCTCCCTCGACCTGCTGGCCGCACTTCTTTTGATGAAGCCCAGGATGCAGTTGGCTTTTGGGGCTGCAAGTGCACATAGCTGACTCATGTTGAGCTGTTTGACCACCAGCACCCCCAAGTCTTTCTCCTCAGGGCTACTCTCAATCAATTTTCTGTCCAACCTGCACTTGTGCCTAGGATTGCCATCACCTAGGTGCAGGACCTTGCATTTGGTCTAGTTGAACTTCATGAGGTTTGCATGGTCCCACCTCTCAAGCCTGTCCAGGTCCCTCTGGATGGTAATCCCTTACCTCCAGTGTGTCAACCATGCCACACAGCTTGCTGTCATCGGCAAACTTTTTTAAGGTACGCTCAATCCCATTGTCCATGTCTCCAGCAAAGATTATAAACAGCACCGGTCCTAGTATTGACCACTGATATAGACCACAACCCCTTGAGTGCAGCCATCCAGACGGCTCCTGATCCACCATGTGGTTTGCCATGATTTAGGCTGAATATCCCTGTAACGCTTACAGATGCTCTTCCCACACTTTTTTTTCTCCAGGGAAAAAGAGTGAGAGATAAAGAGATTTACAAGTTTAGAATGAACTAAACTACTTTAATGAAATATTAATATTAACATTTAAAAGGAAATGATNTCCGTTTCTGACCCTCCAAAAGGGCAAATAACAAAATTAACTGACTTTAGTTGTTACAGCAATAAGTATAAGCAAGAGCCACTTTGCCTACTGTTCCTTGGCATGAAGTATAAACATTGGTCTTACCACTCTGAGAACGAACAGTTTTCCCCAGAATATGGTGTTAATTTCAGAGAACTGGAAGAGGCCTAGCCAAGACCTAAAATTACTGAACATAAAGTTGGTCTTGTTTTACCTCAAACCAGGACATTCCATACCTTATTCCATACCATTTGCATCATGGTCAGATCACTTTTATCTCTGAAGTCTATACACACACGTATAGGTAGGTAGGTAGGTAGGTAGATAGGTAGATAGATAGATAGATAGGGAGATAGGTAGGTAGATAGATCCAGGTTACTCAGTTATGATTTATCTCTATATACAAAAGTTTGTTAAGTCCGTTTCATGGCAGATTCTCAGGGTATGAAAGATGCTGTGAAATTCATTGTGGTTCGTGCCTGTGGATAGTATGTCCATCCAAGAGAGTTTTTCTGGATGCCAAAACAGTCCCATGAATGGGTTGGCCTTCACCTAAGGCAGGAAAAAGGAGTAGTTTTCTCTAGCATATTCATTTCATGCACCGTGGGGACTTTGTCCCCTTCTACAGTATGTAAAAGGTCTGATTGAGCACAACCAGCTTGATTGATGGATCCCTTGGTGCTAACTAACCAGGTAGCTTGTGTTTAATGCTTGTCCAAATTTTTAAAGGATCCACCATCCATTGCTTTCAGGGTAGTTTTTAACAATCCATTGCATTGCTCAATTTTCCGAGAAGCTGGTGCATGATACACCCATTCAATGCCAAGTTCTTTTGCCCAGTTACTTACAAGATTGTTTTGAAATGAGTCCCGTTTGCTGACTCAATTCTTTCTGGAGTACCATGTCACCAAAAAGATTTGTTTTTCAAGGTCCAGGGTCATATTCCAGGCAGTAGCACAGGGTATGCATAAGTTTCCAGCCACCTGGTGCTTCCTTCCACCATTGTAAGAACATAGCACTTGCCCTGGCAGGTGTGAGGGAGTGTGATGTGGTCAATTTGCCGAGCCTCCCCATACTTATATTTTAACCATCATCCTCCATGCCACAAAGGTTTTAACCTTTCAGATTGCTTGATTCCAGTGCATGTTTCAGAATCATAGATAAAGGGCAATACCATCCATGGTTAAATCCATCCTNTCTTTCTGGAGTACCATGTCACCAAAAAGATTTGTTTTTCAAGGTCCAGGGTCATATTCCAGGCAGTAGCACAGGGTATGCATAAGTTTCCAGCCACCTGGTGCTTCCTTCCACCATTGTAAGAACATAGCACTTGCCCTGGCAGGTGTGAGGGAGTGTGATGTGGTCAATTTGCCGAGCCTCCCCATACTTATATTTTAACCATCATCCTCCATGCCACAAAGGTTTTAACCTTTCAGATTGCTTGATTCCAGTGCATGTTTCAGAATCATAGATAAAGGGCAATACCATCCATGGTTAAATCCATCCTTCCATCCATCAAATCCATGCCTTTCCGATGTAGAGACCAGGATGTCATGCAGGACAGTCTCAAATGCTTTGCAGAAGTCCAAGCATATGACATCAGTTGCACTCTCCTTATCTACCAATGCTGTAGCAACATCGTAGAAAGCCACCAAATTTGTCAGGCATGAGTTGCCCTTGGTGAAACCATATTGGCTGTCTCCAATCACCATCTTATTTTCCATCTGCCTTAGCAGAGATACCAGGAGGATCAGCTCCATGGTCTTGCTGGGCACAGAGGTGAGACTGTCTGGACTGTAGTTCCACGGGTCTTATTTTTTCCCCTTTTTGAAAATGGGGGTTTTGTTTCTGCTTTTCCAGTCAGTGGGAACTTCACCAGACTGACATGACTTTTCAAATATAGTGGAAAGCGGCTTACCAACTCCATCCGCCAGCTCCCTCAGGACCTGTAGATGGATTTCACCAGGTCCAATGGACTTATGTACTTTTAGATTCCTCAGATGGTCTTGAACCTGATCTCTTACAGTGGGTGGTTCTTCATTCTCATTGCTCCTGTTTTTGCCTTCCGCAACTTGGGCGATGTCGTTAGAGCCCTTGCCCGGAAAGACCAAGGTGAAAAAGCCATTCAGTATCTCAGCCTTTTCCATATCCTGGATGACCAGGCCTCCTGTTTCCTTCTGAAGAGGGTTCACTTCTTTCCTAGCCTTGCTTTTATCCTTGACATACTTACAGAAGATTCTCTTGTTATCCTTGATGTCCCCACCAGATTTAATTCTATCTGGGTTTTAGTTTCTGCTACAGCAGCTTCTGGGCACAGAGGATGGAGATGGTGTTGCCTGTCTAACAGTAAGCCCACAGACACAAGTAGAAATGGGTTAGGTATTCCCTGGTTCCTCCAAGTAAACTACCCTTCTGTGAGACTGCCATATTGGAATCAATGACAGTCACAAAGCCTTATTCCTCCTGAGGAAAGAGGAGGTCTGAAGGCAGCTCTTGGCCTTCAGGGTACCCTGAAGAACACCTGAAATAGGGTGAGAAGGATTCCTTGCCACAGGGGAACCATTTCAGTAGGTTTATCCTGGTTTTTGCTCACTTGCTGTTTTAGCTTCATCCTTTATGCTAGAGGAAAAGGTAAGCTTGAGGAAATGAGAAGGTCCAGAGACATATTTGGAAGCCAGAGTGAGAGCCAGTCCCCTCCTGTGCTCACTGTCTGCATAGAAGAAAGCAATAAAATCAGCACAGGTAAAGTTAGCACATTCTGCACACTACAGTCGGGCCAAAAACTTGTTGAAGATCACTGACATTAATTAGATTTTTGCCTTCCTTCTTTCCAACAGCTTAGATGGCAAAGCAAAGGAAAACCATCTAGAAAAAGATTGACTTTATCTATTCTGTGAAAACAGAACAGCAGACCAGCAAAAGCAATAGATGTGATTGACCAAATGGCCTCTGCTTGTTCTGCAGAGGTCTCACAACGTATCCCTGTTACTTGCATTCTAGATGTATGCACTTTTCTTATAAATTGCATTATTACGGTGTATTTTCTTCTATGAAAAATTTCCTTCACTCAGATGAAAATAAAATCAATGCTCTAGCTGATGCTTGGAATGATGTGGCCCCAACACGCAAACACACAGATCTGTTGTCAGAACTTTTCTACTTTTCTTTTTCTTTCTTTTAACACAAGTCTGGAATCCACTGAGTGTTCTTCAAGTCTAAGCTCCAAACATTTCAAACAGCACAAAAGGTATGACAAGATGAAAGAAAACGTCCACAAATAGACAGCTAGACAACTAGTTAGTAGCTGTCTGCTTTTCTTCAGGTTTGTTTTTTTTTTTCTCCTTTCTCCTGCAGGGAAAAAAAATAAATTATTTTTCTTTCTTGAAGGCGCTGACTGCAGAATCTTTTGTGCTGGCGAGAATCCAACCCTGTTTAGCACTGGGAGGGTGGGAGGAGGTGAACACCTTATGATGCCACGTGTAACCTTGAACCTGACAATGAATTGTCTATCACAGTGTATGCACAGTTGCAACAGTTTAAGTAGCACTACTCATTTTCCATCTTTTGTATTGTACCGATTGCAGTTCAATGAGGTTTTTGCTGTTCTGTCAAGTCAGGGCATTTATGTAGAAAAAGGAACCAAAAAGAGCAGGTTTTGATTAAAAATATGTATGGGCTTTTGGGACCTGGTTTAAATATTTCAGATCTTGAGCAAGCATGGAGCCTGCAGTTGAAGTTATTTATCTTTTCCTCAGACAAATCTGGCTGGGGGGAAGGGTGGTGATGCTTAAATACTTATTTTAGTTTCTACTGTTGTTTAAAAGTTTTATTCTTCTGTCATTTATGTTCTTCTTCTCCCCCTAAACAGATGATCAGCAGACAACACGGTCTCCTGTCTAACTTGCAGATTTGATTTGGAAACCTGTACATCGAACAGTGTTGAGCATCAAACACAAATATGGAACACAAGCTGCAGTTGGATTCTCCTCCAAATCTTTACTGCTCACTCAGAGAATTCACTCACTCCCTTTGTGAGGTTTAGTGTGAGGCTGAAAAACTTTCTCTCCTCACCACCTTCTGGTGTCTTTGTGTGTACATAAATGAATGTGTGAGTGTGTGTGTATGCATGCACAGGAGACAGCATGCCAGACAGCATTCCACAGCAGATGATAATTCCTCCCTTTATTTGCACATTTACCATGAGTTGCATTCCTCTGGTACCTGCTGAAAGGGTGAAGAGATACTGTCCAATGCTGTGCTACAGAAGATGGGTGGGAAGAGCCTCCCTCATCTGGATAGATCATACATAACCAGACACGGCAGAGTTTCCATCCCACTGAAGTAAACTCGCATGACAACACTTAACTCTGCAGCTCTTTCCACTGTCAGCTTCCAAGCCATTTTTCTTCTTTTTCCTTTCCCACCCATTACCTTCTTTTTGCTTTTAGATCACAAGTTCTTCAAGACAGAGCCTTTATTCCTGTGTTTGTACAGCATCTACTACGATGTAGATTAGTACAATAGGACACTGATCACAATTAGCATTTAGACCAGCTTTCATACAAATAACTAATAGATAAAGAGGTCAAATTAACCCCAGAGCTGGGTGATTGACACAGGTGTTTCAAGTTCAGCCCTCTTCAAATGGTACTTGGGGCAGTGCTGGCCAGAGAGACCATGTTGTTTTGCAACACCAAATATGAGATATTTTCTCCTAAGCATGGACAAGCCTGAATCATAATCTAGGGCTGCAGGCAGTCCTGTAGGCTTACTCCACACACCTTGCTCCACACCAGCTGAGCAACCATTGCCATATCTAGCAGTGAGGTTACTTGAAATTTAAACAACAGCTTTTCTTGTTTGGCCGAGATCTTGTGTTCAGCTGTTTCACCTCACCTCAGTCCTGGGATTTTACTCCAATGGCCCTGTATAAACTTCATCAGTCTTAACAACAAGTGACATCTCTCTCCGGAAAAAGAGTAATAATCAGGTTCTGGTTGTTAACTCACAAGATTGAACCATGGAGAAAACTCAAATGGGCAAATCCCTAAGAGTGGTAAATTCCTGCAGTTAAGTTAAAGGAAATTGTATGGCTACATCTTGCCACCTCATCCCTTCCTTCCTGGAAATAACAAAACCAGAAACCTTTTTTGAATCCAGAACAATTTTCTAAAGCAGAGAAGGCAGCAAAGACTTTCATTAAGCTGGAGTTCTATTTGTGCTTGTCAATGCATCCTTGCAAATATCCACTGTTTAGAGTGGTCCTGAGGCTCACGCTCCCAGTCGAAGCTCTCAGCGGACGCAAATGAGACACACCAATTGAAGTAAAAGGCCTGTTTTCCTGTTGCTGCTGTTCCCAAATGAGGGATCATAAAGAAAAGGAGGTCTTTGTATTTGCAAGGGAATCCATGAGCTCAAGGCCAAATCCAGTACAGTAGTGGGGCTCCAAGGAAAACATGGGTTTATAGGTGGGATCACCAGCAAAAGATCTGGTTTAGTCCCTTGCCTTTTCACCAGTATAAGAAGTACTGCCTAGTGGGACATTACTCCAGCATCTTTCTAGCACTGCTTAAGCATGAGTGGTTGAATTAGTCATGGAGGACTGGGGAACCAGGCCATGAGCTAGCAGAAGGTTAAAAGGACTGTGCAAATAAAAAAATCTCCTTCGCACAGAGGACTTTACCGTTCAAGGCAAAAAGCTTCCCTCTGTTGTTCTGAAACTAATTTCAAACATGAAGCAGAGGCCTAACATGGAGAGGTTACTGTCAATAACCCATTCCTGAGAGTGCTTTGTTTAATGGGATATTTAACTGGATCATACAAGAATTAATTCATAAGCCAGTGAGGGAAAAGGTCCACTGCTTTCTTTTTTTCTGAAAAGGGAAGAAACAAAGGAAAAGAAAACTGATAGCAAATGAGAAGAAAGAAAAAAACAACTAGATGGACAATAAGCAAAAGAGAAATAAATGTCGTGAACAGGCACACAATAAAAAGCTCTTTCCCTAGAATCAGTTGTTCACCACAAGGAGGGCTTCTCCCATCCCCTTAGCGTGTGCTGCTAATAGTGGAGACTCTTGGTGTGTGAGGAAGAAGGATTTAGGACCCCAGAACTGGGGAAGCTCAGCATGTAACTGCAAGGTTTGGAAAGTGAGTCTCTCCTCTGCAGTCCAGCCAGTCAGCAGCCAGATTTCATCAGGGAGGACGGGAACAATTCCAATTCATTCAGTATAACAAAATTCTCCTCTGTACCATTTCTAAGACTCCAGAGACAAGCAAATTCTCAGCAATTTCAGGCCACCAAAGCACTTGCTTTACAGTAGTGCCTGAAAGTCCCTTTTCAATCCTGTCATAATCAACACGTGGTAAACAAGAGATCCCAAATCTCAGGCCTGGATCTGTAACAGATGTTTGCTATCTATTTCCTGTGTAGGCACATAGCTCCCACTGATATCAAGAACTGAGGAGCTCAAATACCTCTGTGGAGCTGAACTTTGGAGTGCAAGACAAATACGTGGGAAGGAAAAAGGCGTAGAAAAAGCTGCTTTGCAGCCTTCCGACAACTCTAAATTAAATGAGGGCACTGGTCCAGCTCCGAGCCAAGCCTTTGGAGATGCTTCTGCAGCCTACATCTGTGCTACGGAGCTTCACTGAGGATGTCTACAAAGTGCTCCGGCAGAAAGACCCAGTCCTCAAGAAAAACAAGCATTGCTGCAGGGTGTCAGGAGACAGGATCTGAACTTTTCCCATGTTTTTTTTCTGCCTGGACTGTTCACATAGCTATTACAAAGAGGCCTTCTAGGCATGGCAGGCTCACTGCTTTCGGTAGGCATGGAGGAAGGAGGAAACAGGACACTTCAGGTATTTATTTTAAAAGTCTATCATGCATTTGGATGGCTGCTAGTGCCAAACCTAATCATTATAGTGGAAGAGGTACAGAAGCATAACAGGCCAAATAAGGAGAGCAGTAAGAGGGAAGGAGCCTGGAATGACAAGCAAAAAAAGGTAGTTCTACAGATGAGAGGGTTTTCAACATGTTGCACATGCTGGAACCTTTTAAACAGCATAACGTTGTTCCTGAAGCTTTTTAAAAAGCACAACATGGCTCAAAGGTTTAAAAGCATGGCATGACATCTCCAGTGTATTACTCTGCTGGAGCCAGATATTATATGCTGCTTTCCCAAACTGGGAAGAAGGAGCGGTAGAAATAAAACTGGAGAAAGAAGAAAACATATTTTAAAAGATGCCATATTCAAATGGAATTAAATTAAAGGAAAGTATTGTCCTGGTCAGACCTACAAGCAAAACTCAGGAGATCCCTCCCCTACAAATTCTGTATGCCAAATGATACTTTAGATGAGATGTAGGCTTTTTGCTAAATAGGTGGTTAAACGTATCACTGAGGTTTGTTGGTAAATCATGGGACTTTAAGTATGTTCCACTTGTTAGGCACATTGCTGCAGGTAATAAACATTTTCTTCTATCTTCAAAATAAATACAGGTAGTTTTAGCAACAGTGACATGTAAGTAACATATTAAGTCAAAAAGGAAACAAACCAATCATTTTAATCAGCCATATCCTTTGAGGAACTTTTTTGTCCCTTTTGTATACTAATGCAGAGCAAGAAGCAATTGTCATATCCCCCAAATGATAGTTACACTACACAGGGTCCCAGGATTATAAACCTGCTATTTTCTCTGACCTCTTTCACAGATGCACCTTTATATACAGTGACAACTGTATCAGTGCCATTACCTTTGGATTGAATAGCCTGCAAAGTGAAAGCACTGGTGGCCAAGAGCAACATAATCAGCATACAGTTAAAGAATATATGAGTTTTGTTTCTAGAAAAATTATAAAAGTGAACAGGACTGACTAATGAAATTGCAGAAGAAACATGTATACAAGGCATTTACCACAGGATGAGGAAATACAGCATTACCTGAATCAAGCTGCACTTGGAAATGTTCCCTCTCTGTTGTTTGGTGTCCTTCACAAAATGAATCCCACCCACAAGGCATTTAATGGATTTTTGCAAGGGGCTTCATTAACTGAGGTTTCAAGACATCTAAAATACTTAGTGCAGGGCCAGGTAAGTGAAGGGATTAAATTATACTTTACTTTGCTAAGCTATCTTTTACCCAAGTATGTTCCCAAGTAAACTATCTTTTACCCAAGCCATCTTTTTACCCAGGTATAAATTGCAATGGGTACAAACTGCAAACTGTACTGCTTTGGGAGGAAGGGAAAAAAAAGAGGTAATCATGACAAATTATACTTTTTCCAAGTTATCATCATCTTGCTCTATCTCCTCAAACACAGCAGTCTGCAAAGCCACCTGATTCCCCTTCCTGTTTTTTTTTTCCTTCCTCTGTACCATTTACACCTCTTGGATAAAATGTGCACTTTTGCATATCTCAGCCATTTCAAGGGCTGAGATGATGAACTGCGCTGTTTAGTCCTTTCCATCACGGTGTCACTAGTGGTCATGTCCCTGATTATCTTTAAGGACAATGCATTCAATAATCGCTTCAATCCAAATCTGTCTATAATTATGATCGAGGATGATATGCTAAGTTATATATGTGAAGGAATGGTTCATTTTTCAAGCCTACATGTTGTTTTCCAAATTCTTTGTAGCTGCAACATAACCTTGGTCTGCAACTTCACCAAAGAGTGAATGTGACTTTTCACTCAACTGATTTCAGCTCTCTTTGAAAGAAAAAAAAGAATTAAGAAAAAGAACGAACCATTCTTGTGCACATAGACACACCTTCTTTAATTTTATTCCACCTTTACTATTTCAGGGCTGTTGGTTTTCTCCTGGGATTTAGACAAAACAAACCCAGTTCCCTGTAAAACTCACTTAGAATCTGGTGTGGCTTTCAGAACGGTGAAAAAAAAAAGAGAAATCTGCTCTGAAAAGAAAAGCCCTGCTCTGTAAGCTGATTCTGTGCTTAGGACTCCTTCAGTGCTTTAGGAAGGCAGGTAGAGCTCTGTTATTGCCCGCGTGGACCTTTAAATTTCTCTTCTGCTCCTTGCCTCTGCTGGGAGCAATTTCACTGCAATTACTGAAATGAAGCCCCTGAATTCCACTCTGTAGCTGTTCACATGACCCTCAGAGCTTTGGACTTGATTTTTCTCCAGTTTTCTCCACAACAGGAACAGTAGTGAGGAAATTTTCCTCAGTCATTGGCTTCAGATTTCTATTAAAAACTTTTGCTACTCGCAACACTTCTCAAAACCTTTAAAAAACAAACCTTACATTGGAATTATTCAATCAAACGGTATTAAAAGCACAGATTATGCTTTAGAAACCACTTACAAAGAAGGTTTTTACAGATCAGTGAGGACGCTAGTGAGGAGGGGCCCCTGATATGAATGGAAACGTTTGTTTCAATCCTCATTTATCTCAAGGCCCGGGTGCTTTCTGGACAGTGAAACATTCTTCTCCTCCCTGTGCTTGGAAAAGTGAGGATCGAGTTGCGAGAGAGTGCCCTTGAATGCTCAAGTAAGGAATTTGCTAAGTGGCCTCCTCAGCCAACACAGCTCTCACGTTAACGGTGGCTTCTTAATTCCCTCTGCCCTGGGCAGCAGGATTACTCATCTTTTCTCATCACAAGGCATCCCTGCCAGCTGAGCCCCCATGGCTGTACCCAGCCACAGAATCAGAACCATTTCTGACATTAAAATGTTTGCTATTTCTCCACTGCCCTGAAATTTTAACCAAGCCTTGATAAGGATATACAGCACAGTTTTGTAAAGGTCCTAGCATTCTTAAATTTTCCAGGGCTGCTTGGGAATCTCTGTCCCTGTGTGTGTATGGGACTGCCCTAGCCTGCCTGGATTCCACACACCTCTGCAATACAAGCATTAATAACAGAATAGTGAGTTAGTATTGTCACCCAGGTCAGCAATCATGTTGATCTGGAATACATAAGAAAACCCATACATAAGAAAAAGGCCAGGCTGGATGGGGCTTTGAACAACCTGGTCTAGTGGGAGGTGTCCCTGCCCATGGTAGAGGGGCTGGAACTCAATGATCTTTAAGGTCTCTTCCAACTCTAACCATTCTATGATTCTGTGATTCTATGAAAAATGTGAGAAAACACTGAATGTTTGGGTTTTCCGATAAAGAAGCATTAAGTCTACTTTTGCCTCAGTAACATACTCAGTGCAAACACAGGATCCCACCAAGTCCCTTCTGAAAACAGCAGTGAAGTTTTTTAACAGAAACAGAACTCAGACTGTGGTGAGATAGTGACCTGTACAACTACATCAGAAACCAAATTTGTTGCCCTGTCTCAAACCCAACTTTTGTGCATAGCAGTGGAAGTTTGGCCAGAGTAAAGAGTACAGCATTTGTCCTGTAACTTGCACAACTAAACTCAAGCTTTTCTTCTTCCTGCCATCCAAGCTTTTTGGGATTAGTCAGGACTGATATTGATGTATGAACATCTTAAAAGGACCGTACATAGCTCCCAGGCTGAAGACTAAACATTGCTGCATAAAACAGAATTTGGCAGTGATTCTATAGGATGAACCTAATCAGAGCAGACAGATTACAATACATGGTAAAGGCACGGACTCATAAAGAAAGACTTGCTCTGCAGCATTGCATAATATATTTCTGGAGAAACTAGAAAACCTTTCAGAGCAGCTGGGATAGAGGGAAAGGAACCATTTGTTCCCATCTGAAATAAACAAAAGAAGGAAATGCTCCAATCTGTCTCCAAACTAGGAAAGGAATGGTGGTGAGAGAAGTGACCACAGGCTGAACCAAGCTTTTCACATTGTCCAGCTCCTGACAGTAGCTGTGTCTGAAGTGCGAGGAAGATCACTGCACAGGCACATATTACCTCATCCCCTGGTCAGTCCTGGTGAGACACAGACCTCCACAAGGGAATGCAGCTTTTGGCAGATTTGCTGGATGCCTGTAGTATTTCACCAGACAATAGAGCTGCTCTATTTTTGAGTCTCGGTATCCTGCCTGATAAAGAGAAAATCAAAGCAACCCCATCTTGCTCCAAATTCCCCACACTGCTCTGTAAGTGACAAAGAAAAGATTCTTACAGACACTTGCCATGAGTTTCCCAGGGGAAGGCCATTTTCAGTAAGGACATCCACAAAACCAAATTCAGGCAAAGAGTGGGAAGACCTGAAATTCAAAAGGACAGAACTATGAATGACCTTGACTCAGCCATACTTAACATAGCCTGTCATCTCTTCCTTACTTATGCTTCTTTTGTCACTGAAGCTTCACTTGTTGCATTTGGGTTTTAGATGACAACAAGCTGAATCATGAAAGAGCGCATAAAACTAATTCCTGTTACCTGCCTGATTTCAGTGTCAGTTCTCCACATCACCACTCTCCTTCTATGCTTTAAAGTTAGGGACTATTCTTATGTTTTGGTTCATGTAGGAAAACTGTTAGCTTGAACTTGAGAGCATGAAGTGAAGGAAGCTACTCTCTTGTCCAGACTTGTTGCCTTTGTAGTGGACCTATCATGATTCTGTATTTCCCATTTAAAGCCAGAAAAGTCAGAGCTCCTTCCCCTTCCAAGCAGAACACAAACAAGATTGTTATTCTCCATCTCATATGACTGAGAGTAAGTCTGCAACTGTGATCACAATGCCTGTGGACATTTCATTACATACTTAGGAGACAAATTGCTCATTCTTTTTAAACCGCCTTAGATTCACAGCCAGAGAATTAACATAGATGAACAATGTTTACAACTGACCCATACATTCAGATTCACATTTCTTCAGTCCCTTTCTCAGTGCAGACCAAAAAAGCTCTGATCCCCAGATCAGCAGCTAAATCACAGAGCATCCCAAAAGGGAGACACCTGGAGCCCTTGTGAGTGATTGTGCATGCAATCACCTCACTTAATTCCTCTTGCAAATGAGTACAACTCTATTTAAGCTTTCTCCTGCATACTTCTGCCTGTTGGGAGGCTGCTCCAGAACTTCTGTCAAATGGTTAAGGATCATCACCCCATTACCCGAAAAAAATGTCAATGTACAGAGATCTTGTAATACTTTCTCTCTATTGCAGCTCCATTCTTTCCTAAAAATTTTCTCCCCCAACTCTTCCTTAGTATACTTATAATCCAACAGTCATGTTCCAGTTCCATCTCATTTATCATCCTGTTAGGCTGAGCAGATTTAGCTTCTTAAGTTTCTGGTCTTGAAACAAACTTCATGTCCAGAGCTGTACAAAGGTTTCTATAGATGTGGTCTCACCACTACCTGGTTCTGTAACACAAAACTGCTGGAAATATACCTTTTCATGAGCCCCAAAGCACACCTGAGTGCTCTCTTTAGTCCTTGGTTATGTTGCAGCAACTTACTGAACTGGGAATTGCACTTTCCAGGTTCCTGTACTAAGATCAAGGGAGAAGGTAGACGTGTTTTGGTGGCTGGGAAAATCAGCCCCCTCTTGACCCTACTTTTTCAGTCTGAGCATAAGGACAATTCTGCTTGCCTAAATTCCCTTATTTTCCCTCCTTTCACAAGGAAATAGTGAAGTTCAGACACTTGAGAGGCATATGGAGGAGGAACAATCAGAAGAGGGTTTCATGTTGCAGCAGCTTCCTGAGTGAGAGAAGACAGGCATGTGAAATAATAACTGTGCTCCAGTGTCAGGGCTGAGGAGACTTCTATTTCCAATTTAAATGTAATTTTAAGAGCTCTTTGTAGCAGCGAGGGTTCACTTCAAGAACCTGGAGGCTTAGTACATAAACTGTGCAGGCCACAGAAAGGTTCCCATCAATTTCAGGGTGACGTGCCTTATGAATGTATGCTCTTATGCTGCAATCAGGAATGACGGAACACTTTAAAAATGCTGGTGCTCTGCAATATTTATAGGATCTTTCTCCCTGCATCATTCAGTTCTTATACTTGGCTATTCGGGCAGTTCCAAGAACTGCTCATCTGCAGTTTGTGATGCTTGGTTTCCTGCAGGGAGACAAGAGAAAAATTGGTAGGTAGATCTTAGAAACATGGGAAGAAGGAGAAATCTGTATTGTTGGGATTTAACAATCTTAGCTTGATTCACAATAAATAAAGAAAAAGTTAATGACTGAGTACTAAAATAACAGACCACTCAGATATGCAACACACTATGATTTGACACATCGTAATTCCTGTAGCCCTCAGAAGGTAAATATGTGCTCATCATACTTCCCCATGTAATGTTTACAAATCCTCACCGGTGTTTTTCACAGTGATTAATTAGGTTGAATAATCACATGGACTAAAAAGGAGAGGATTTTTATACTGGAAGGACAACTCATTGGACAAAAAGAAGGAGAAGATTAAACACTGTGCAGGCTTTTCAACTCCAAACATCAACAAAGTTCTTCTAAATAAATTCAGCAGTAGAAAGACAGGCAGTTTTGAGAAAATGCTCATTCTAAAAGGGCTTGTAAGGAATCCAGTCTGGAGAGTGGAGAACTCTCCAAACCTAGAAATGGTAAATTGTAACTCAAGTCATGCCCCAGTTTTGTCCATATAGAGTAGCACTCAGTCAATTTACATAAAATATCAAGTATCTGAAGCACATACCTCCAAACTACTTAAAGCACAGCAGGATTTCTGAGCTCTAAATCTAGTAGATATGGACTATAAAAGTAGATATGGCATTTCTCCACTGTATCAATGCCCTGAATAGTCCAATACTACAACTAGCAAATATTAAGAAAATATGTACAAATAGGAAATGCCATATCTGTTTTTACTTCTGGTATGAGAGCTGCAAAATCCAGATACATGGAAGCAGAGCATGAAACTGTGTTTCAGTGTCTTTGCAGCTGTAAGAAAACCTTGGTTTTCTCAAAGAGCCACCCAAGGGGATAACTTACTTTGTCTTCAAACATTTTTCTGTGTTTTTATTACTAAAAGGGAAGTGCTTCAGGACTTATTTAGGGAGTGATAGTGGATGACAGATTAAATATGAGCTCACAGTGAGAGACTGTAGCACAAAGAGGCAAATACCATACTGGGATGTGGAGCAGAATTACTTGCAAGACTACAGAGGTAATAATTCCTCTGTACACAGCCCTGGTGAGGCCCCTCTTGGAAAACTGTGATCAGTTTTGGGCAACTCAATATAAAGAGGATGGCAATAAAATAGAGTGAATACAATGAACAGCGATAAAGATAAGCGGGTTGGAAGGTATGATGTATGAGTAAAAGGTAAGGGAACCTAACATACTAAACATAGCTGAAAGATGGAAGAAAGGAAAGGGAAAATGGAGGAAGGACATGACAATGCCATAGTATTCCTAGGTGGGTAGGAAACTTGATTACATCTATAGCTATATTTCAGAGATAGTGAACAAAAAATTACATTCTTCATGGAAAATTTCAAAATAAGTGCTAAGCATTCCCTTGCTCCTCCCCTCTTTATAGATGTATTTTGGTTTCTGGGAGGGAGAAAAGTGATTCATTGAGGAAAAAAGGAAAAAAAAAGGAACAATTTGGAAAGAAAATAGAGTTTCTTCCAAACAAAAATAACAAATCAGACTATACACACAGACACAACACACACATATACATGTTCACACAGACATAGACAAGAAAAAAAATATTAATGGAGCATTACTAGCCAGCTCTAATTAAAGGCTGATGTTCAAACTTCAGTCTATTCTTAAAAAATTCAATTTCCCTGGGTAAC